>JAEIIF010057568.1:0-15776 GCA_018874455.1 Drosophila trapezifrons | reverse complement strand
AACGGCAGCCAGAACTACGGAGCAATCGCAGTTTATTCAACTGCGGGGCCTACTACACTGAGAAAAGCGAACTAGCCCCTATATAAATTATATTATAAGTGATTTTACAAGAAAATATAAATTTTAGGACACACAGGTATGCAAATGTTCCCAGCAGGTAAACTTCTTTCTAAATTCAACTCAGAAAGATTAAGGTTTTCTTTAATACTTGGTTTTCTACTAATACTTAGCCTTTAAATAATATTAACAAACAATTTGCCATTAATATTTCGTATAGTTTTAAATACTTTGTTAAGAACTGTTTAAAACAAGACCGTAAGGCTTATAAAACATCTACTAAAATCAGGTAACTTTTCACTTATCCAGTTTCTATTCCTCTATTTATTTTCTATATATATTTCAGAGTGTAGTCGCGAGGTCTCGTGTCTTGTCGCCTCGCTCCGATTGTCACAGCTGTTTTTTCTGGCGGGGAATTGGGGAGGAGCAGAGCTGAACTGGTGGCTTGTCAAGTGTCTTGCTCTGCTCACTGAAAGAGGCTACCGTTTCCTGGGTGCCCTCCATGTCGCAGATCTAAGGGATTACATCTAGCTTGGAGGGGTTACTTTGGTGCATAAATGTACCTTTTAATTGCAAAGACTTTGTAGCAAGAGTTGACTCTATAGATTGATCGTAGCGCCAATAGGTGCCTTCGATTAAAAAGCTAAATACGGATAATTAATACACAAACAAACAAACTCGAAACTGAGCGGCATTCTAATCAGTTATTTTAGTTTATGTAAGTACTGTAGGTAATCGGATGAGTAATCCTTTTTAAGTGAGATTATTTTTAATATCTTCTAAAGGAAGGAGGAGGTATCTGCGACCCTATAAAGTATATATTCTTGATCAGCGTCACCAGCTGAGTCGATTTAGCCATGTCCGCCTGTCCTTCTGTCTGTGTGAACAAACAGATCTCAGAGACTATAGTAGCTAGAGCTACCAAATTTGGTGACAACATTTGAATCTTTTGCACGCAGATGAAGTTTGTTTTTAAATTTGGCCACGCCCACTACCGCCCACTTAAATCATAAAATACGTTAAAAAAGCTATATTCGTTATATTTGGTTGAAAATAAATAGATAGAATAAATTATTAGGCTTGTGCGGACGTTTTTGAGTATAATCGGATGATAAACATGGGAGATATTAGCAAAAATGTAAACATTTTAAGACACCACCTTAAGACGCTTCTGTTGCAAGCTGTAGCCGACAGGTGGCGCTTTCGACGGGAAAAAAGTAATGTAAAGCACAAACGTTTGCTTTCTTACTTGTTAGATCTTATTTTCTGTGCTCTAAGAGATTGCTCTATTTGTTTAAGAATTGATCAATAATAAAATAATTAGGCTTTTCCGAATCATACGTATTGACACTTTGATAGTTTTCCCTTTTTCAACAGTCCACTGTTTATTTTGTATATAAAAACCTGTACTAACAGCACTCGATTATCTCGAAAATTTAATCAAATATTTCCAAGCACTTCAAATTAGTGATTATAATGCTAATTTATTCTCTTTGTTCTAGGCATAATCATTATAAACACATACAAATTGTATTCAGTGACATAACTTCCACCCTTTTAATCAATAAATAATTCAAATATTTAGTCACAGACTTTTTTCAATCAAGTTTTCTTTTGTTTAGTACACTCTTCCGACCGTTCACTGTATATACACGATTTTTATATGGAAATTCAATATCAGCACTTGCTCTTTTTAAGCATGGTCAGTCTTATAATCGCCACATGTCGCTCTGAATGCGAATCGCGCGCCGCGAGTGTTGCAACACTCAAAAACATTCAAAACGCCACTCATATATATCTGTTTCAACATCGGCAGCGGCTTAAAACCAGTTTCCAGAGCGGATCGGAATCGGCTGAGAGCGAGAGACTCCCGTATTCTATATAGCAATATATATAGTATACAAAGTGTAGTTTTTGAAACCCAAATTGCGCTTGGCTGGTCAAGCGGTCGGCTATCAACAGTTGAGCGACAAAAGCGGCGGCGTCAACAACGCAGAAAGTGAAACTAAATAATCGTCCAACTCTGAACCGATCTCTGGCTGATCTCTGGCTTTAATCTCCGCCGGGAGGTCATCAGCAACAACTACAACAAGAGCAATTACAGTAGCTGCAATGTGGCTGACCCTGATTGCAGGCGCTCTGATCTCGCTCTTCGCCTGGGACTTTGTGCGAAAACGCCATCGAGTTACCACCTTTGAGAAGTACAAGATCACGGGACCCCTGTCACTGCCTGTCCTGGGAAGTGGCATTGAGGCATTGTCCCTGGGAGCAGAGAGTATGTCTTTAAACTTATCTTATAAATCTTTCCCTAGAGAGTGACTGAAAGCTAACTAAATCCTTTATTCTTAGCCATCATCCCATATGTGGGCGATATGTTCGAGAAATATGGCAAGAGTTTTAGCTTTTGGGTCCTCGATGAATGCTCACTCTACACAAAGGATCTGAAGACTTTTGAGACCATCCTCAGCAGTACAACGCTCCTGGAAAAGGGTCAGCTCTACCACTATCTGCGACCCTTCCTCAACGATGGACTTCTGGTCAGCACTGGCAGGAAATGGCATGCCAGGAGAAAGATCTTCACCAACGCCTTTCACTTCAAGGTCCTCGAGCACTATATGGAGATTATGGACAGGAATAGTGGAGTGATGGTGGAGAAACTGAGAGAGGTGGCCGATGGCAAGACATCGGTGGATATCCTACAGTACGTTTCCCTGGCAGCTTTGGATGTGATTACAGGTGAGTCAGGGTTCTAGGTCAACTAGAATCTTTTTTAGAAGCAGTTAAAGTAATGCACTATAAAGTGTTTTATTAAGTTGTTTAACTTAAGCGGATTGTATATAATACATACTTGTATTTCACATCTCATTTAATTAAAGACTGTGAGCACTTCCAGACGTGATGCTTGAGTTAATAAGGCAGGGTTATCTCTCGTTTTAATATATACATATTCTCTTCTAACAAATCGTAGGAATTGTTTGTATTAAATAATAAATATATATACGTCTAGGTTAAACACTCTTTGTGAGCAATGAGACATTAAATAATAGTATTTCTTGTTTATTAGTTAACTTTACTTGACTTAACATCACTACTTTGTTTTCTAATTAGAGTAGACTGCTATTTCTGCTCTAGGGTTAAGCCCAGAGCACGAACTCATCTGTTTATGGTAGCAAATAGAAAGCATTAAGCCAATTTATATACAAAATACCATATTAAATAACTTTACTTAGCATAAATTATATTTCCACAGTCCACAGTAGGTTTCTGTGCCGTTTATTGATTTATGAAACTCTTTTTCGCAGAGGCCGCCATGGGTGTCCAGGTGAATGCCCAGAACGACCCCGATTTTCCATACATCAAGGCGCTCAAGAGGTGAGTACACCCCGCCATTATATGGCCAACACTTTCCCTGTTCTCACTCCCCCGATTCTTCAGTGTGGTCTACATCCAGCCGGATCGCATGTACAAAGTCTCGCAGCGCTACGACTGGCTCTTTCCCCTGTTGGCGCCGCTGCTCCACCGGCAGCTGGTGAGCGATATCCGCGTCATGCACGACTTCACCGATAAGGTCATCCGCGAGCGCCGAGCAACGGTGGAGCGGGCAAAGGCCGACGGCAGCTACCGGCCACTGAGTGGGTGCACTGAATCATTTCCAGAGGAAGCTATCATCTAACACACTCTCTCTCTCACACAGCTCTAGGCGATGCCGAGATCGGCACCAAGTCTCAGATGGCTCTGCTGGACATCCTGCTGCAGGCGACCATAAACAACGAACCCCTCAGCGATGCGGACATCCGCGAGGAGGTGGACACCTTCATGTTCGAGGGCGACGACACCACCAGCAGTGGCGTCTCTCATGCTCTATACTCCATCGCCCGGAATCCCAGGATCCAGGAACGCATATACGAGGAGCTAGTAACGGTTCTAGGTAAAGATCCCTCCACTCCCGTCACCCAATCGCAGCTGACGGAACTCAAGTATCTGGAGTGCGTGATCAAGGAGACGATGCGTCTGTATCCTCCAGTTCCCGCCATCGGACGGCACACCAACATAGACCTAGTGATCGGAGAGAAGGTCATTCCTGCCAACACGAGCATTTACCTAGTTCAGTACTTTGCCCACCGGGATGCGGATTACTTCCCGGACCCGCTGACTTTCAAGCCCGAGCGCTTTCTGGACGGCGAGGCGGAGGCCCATGCGACCTTCGCCTATGTGCCCTTTAGTGCCGGACCCAAGAACTGCATTGGCCAGAAGTTTGCCGTCTTGGAAATGAAATCTCTGATCAGCAAGGTCATAAGATACTACGAACTACTGCCACTGGGAGAAGAGCTCAAGCCCATGATGAACTTTATCCTGCGTTCGTCATCGGGCATTAATGTGGGTTTGAGGCCCAGAGCGTCTTAAAAGGGGATTGTTTTTTACTCTACTCCGTAGTTTTGTTAGGGGTTCGGTTAAAAGTAACTGGGATGTCGTATTATAGAGTTGCTAAGAGTTATTACTTGTTAGTTAAGTACTTAAAAGCTTGTTGGAAATTAAAATAAAGGCTATTTTTATAAAAAAAAAAAAAAAGGGTTTTACATCAGAAAAAGGGATAAAATATGATGAATCGATTATAATATCGAGAAAGCTTTGTTATAAATGATACATAATATACCTGACGGTAAATAAAGCCTTTTTTATGTGACTAGTGGTGACAGTTGACACGATAACATATCGATAGAGTATATTCTTAGAAATCGATTAATTGCGCATGTTTTGTTTCTTTCTACAACTTATTTTCAACATTTTGGAAACACTTTTATCTCAAATTGCGGAATAACTCAAGGAAGTCCCATAAGAAATGACTCCTAGGTAATTAACGATTTTTCTGACATAACTATTATAGAAAACCAAATCGATAATCGATATAATGCAATATATTTAATATCGTAATATCGTTGTGCCTTAATACATCATCTTTAACCTGTATTATTACGAGGTTTTTGTTTAACCAAAGCTACAAAACCTGTTAGGCGACCTATAAATAAACGAGTTACTCATCTTCCTTCCATTACAACCCCTTGGGCGCAATGCGACTCACCCAGCTCAGCCACAAAGATTGTCCCAATATTTGCGGTGATTATAAAATTAGGCCCCCAAACAAAGTGTATTTGATCAGCGGATGAGCGTGGCGTGCCATAAAGAATCCCGAGTTTATCAACGTAAACTACTCTATTTATCTATGGTAAATATTAGCTGGCTACTTAGAAGGCGTTCACACCGTGGAAAGCTCCATCTCCGCCGGATATTTGAACAGTTTCTCCACCGTCAGAGGAAAAAGGTAATGTGCAATGGGATTCACTCATAAAAGAACCAAAAACGCTTTTCTCAGAAGCAGTAATTCAGGCGCGATCCCAATTCAATCATGCCCAGCGTCGGGATGTTTATCTATGGTTTATCATTGGCCCAAAGATAATGCGCCAAGGCAATAGAAAAGTTTTGCAAAAACAGATAAGAGCATCGCGAAAGGAAATCACATAACAGGGGCTGGGGCTTATCATCCCGCCAGCCTGTCAGCCGCATCGGGGCTCTGCATATAAAAGAGGTCTACGCCGGACGGAATGCGTCAAAAGAGCTTCTACCTCCGGAGAGAACCTCGAGAATCTGCGAAAATGTGCTCGGAAATGTACTCTGTGGTGAAAATTCTAGCCCTGTTAGGAATAATCGGTTTGGCGGCTCCTGTCGAAAGCATCAGCAGGCCATTGCCTCCATATGTGGGCCTGCCCACCCAGGACGGGCTCACCCAGTTGTTCCTGAACTCGCGAGTGACGCATCGCGATCCCATGGCCTCCGTGGCCTGCTTCGGTGGCTATATCGGTGAGGGTAACCTGATTGCGGAGCTCTACAGCCTCGATTACAGCAACTGCACCGAGAAAATGCAGAATGCGAGGAAGGGCATCGACAGTGACTTCCTGGCCACGCGCAGGACCATCAAGCTGTCCTCCGAGAGGGTCTGTGAGGAGCTGCGGGAATGCAATGGGATCAACAACACCCTGGACTCTTTCAACTGTCATGCCACTGTGGTGAGTGATTTCTTTGGAAGGAAACGTGATGGAAATATGAAAATCTCTTAATAATTTCCAAACATTTCAGGGCTCCAATAACACTGTCTCCACATACAGCATCTCTGGCAATGCCTCAGAGTCTGGCAGGATGCTGCAGGAACGCTACCGCGTGGTGGATCTCCAGCACGATCAGTGCATCCACAAGTCAGAGCGTAGCTACGTGGAATCCACCGCCAAGAACTACAATCATCTGCAGGCCTGCCTGGATGGCCGGGCCAAGCCAAAGCCCATGCCAACGACCACATCCTCGACATCTTCGACGACGACGACGACGACTACCACAACGACGACCACGGAGGCGCCCACCGAAGCCCCCACCGAAGCCCCTTTAGACGCGGCCGATCAGTTCAAGCAGCTCTTGAATTTGTTAAACTAATGTCCAGCAATGTGTATAACTTTCTAAAGAAGAAGCTTCGCCATTAAAGAGGGGTAATCCTCAAGTAAACATTTGCACAAAAGTTGAAATTCAACCCTCAGTGGCTAATGAATTAACCCTCCTTGACAGAGCTGCTCCAAGGGGTTGCAGCATGAGGATTGAATTTCGCAAATGGCAAAAACGAAAGAATTAGCAAAATATTTAGACAGAGAAAAAAAGGGGAAGTCCAAAAACTCCTGGCAATTTGCTTGCGTCAGGGAAAAGTCCTTAACATTTGTAACCTTTAAAGCAGGGATGGTCAAGCTGGGGCCTTGGGGTGTTCAGTCTGCTGAATGAAGGGATAGATACTTCTCTCTTAGTAACTTCCTTATAAAATTCACTTTTAAACATACAAAACGATTTAAAACCACCTTTTTCTCTTTATAATTATTATTTCTAACTCAATTAGTTTAATTTTCATTAGGTTAAAATACAAAAACCTACACCAAAGAGGAAACAAAGTATACTTAATGATTATCCAAGACTAAACTGTATTGTATATAATTTTTAAGGCCCATCCCCTCAATCCATGCTCGCTTTTAAATGACCCTTAACTCTCTAGATCATGATTAATGAGCTGGAAAAAGAAAAAGACTTCCAAATCTAGCTCGAGGCTCTTCCGATTTCGACGCCTCAAGACGGAAACACTTTGATTGATGATCCGGTTATGAAGAAATTATTTGAGCCAATAATGAACCAAAAGTGCGAAATAATTCAACAAGATCTTGAGATCTCGGTGGTGGCGGCTTTGAGATAGACAAAAGCCAAATTATTATGCCATTTATGGCAATGAAAACCAAAGTGGAAGAGCCCGGGCAGACCTGACCAAAACTGGAGAGGGGAATGGTATATGGCCATAAGCCATTGAAGGTGCCGGCTGATACCCTGTCCCTGCCCCTACTTCTTCAATCCAAAGAACACGTTTGGCTTTTATGGCTTTCGGGTTCGAGTCTGAGTTGCTTCTTTTCCTTTCAAGGCGGCTTGGCTTTTCTCCTACCCGTTTTGGCCATCTTTTGTAGGGCTGAATAGAACCAAGATTCCGGGGGAAAACAAAGACGTGGAACACCTGTTGGCCCCGCAGCAAGTGGCTCATTTATTAGCACAATTGGCGTGGCATTCGACGCCGGGTTTTTATATGGCATAGACCAACAATCCAAGATCCAAGATCTCAAGGAGGGGAGTATGTGTATGTGTAATTCTCGGAATGTGATTGCGTCAATCTCAATGCGTTTTATTGCCGGCAGCCAGAAAATGCAGCCGCCGCAGAAGTGGCAGGGAGTGGCCATGGACTTGTCAGTTTCTAATTTTTATTTCAACTGCAAAACTAATTAAAATGCAACTTGTAGTTGGGTGTTTACGACGCGTCGTGGGTTCTGGATAATTGCCGGTGAAAATCCCCAGGAATGCGAAGAAGGGGCGTGGCTTTTATAATTATGCTGTTGCTGCAGATGGCGCGAGGTGATAAAAGTTTTAGTTTACAGGCAACGCCCTTGGGAGATTTCTTTAATTTCCGTAACTAATTAATTTTTGCAGCTCATAAAAACTTAATTGATCTGACCATACATTACTCAACCCGAGGAAATTCTCTTTGTAAGAGTGGGACATTAATCACCAGAACTATTTCCATATTCCTAACCCACATCGGCGGCACAATTTACGCGCCTCATTGAGCTTCCCCATGTGAGACTCTGGGTCTAGACCATTCAAGCATGAAAAAAACTAAAATACAAAAAAACAAAGAGATAAAAAACACAAACAAAAATCTGAGGCTTGTCAACATTATATGCATAACGAAAAACGAGTTTTCCTTCTCTAACGAAAAAAAACGTGAACTTTTCATTTTCATTGGGGCACAAACACAGAGAGTCAGGCGTCTGTCGAGGACCGAAAATTGGGGAAATGTGTTAAATGCAACGTGAGAGAGCGAGTGAAAAATGCTCAATAAATATTTGCAAATGCTTTGCATAAATAAATGAAAATTGCCTATGCCAAAACGAAGGAGGCCCGGGCCTGACAGCCTGGCCAATTAAGGCAAAAGTTGCAAGTGCGATGGCGGCATCGTTGTCGCCAAAAAAAGAAACAAAAGTCAGGTAAAAAATGTTGAAGCTGGTAATTAATAAACGAATTTGTAGTATCCTGTATATTAAATACATTTAAATTTAAAAAGGATTTTATTATTAACAGGTTTAAGTAATATTTTTATTGAAAAATTGATTACATAGGATGTAGGGTTTAGAAGGTATGTGATAAGTAAGAATATTATTAAGTACTTCAAGAACAGATTTTAGTGGAATAATCTTTCGTAAGGTAAAAAGTTATACTTTCTTCATCTGTTAACTCTTACTCTAAGCTCGAAATATAATTTCCCTTTCACTAGTTAATCTTTTACAGTTTCTTTTAACTCGTATTATTCTTCAGTACCTATTATTAGTATTATTATTTTTTAGCACCTATACGCTCGACATACCCCTGCCTTTAACATATTTAATGGGCAGTCTACCAACTGTACGTAAAACTAGTTTGCCTGCATCTTAAAAAAAAAAATAAAAATACCAACAACTGAAAGCGCAGAAAAGGAAATCGTCGCCGGTCGTCATCGAACTTGTTGTGTGTGGTTGTTGGTGTTGTTTCTGCCTTTTAAGGCTTTTTGGCGTGTTGCGCATGCGCCTTGTGTGCTATCAATTTCAGTGGCTCGGTGTGCTGGCGAGTGTGTCTCTGTGTGCGTATTGGGAATGGTTAAAATATCGATATATCTATGTGGGGTTAATTTATGTATCGATTTTGTATTAATGTAAGTGATTTTTTTGTGATATTTCGATTGCCTTTGCTATTTTGGCTTAAAGATTTTTTTTAGATATAATTCTACTTATGTTTTATCGATAATTTATCGATTCTATAAAATTTCTTTAGTGAACACGATATTTTAAATTATTTGAATTATCGAAGTATATCAAGACTCGATCTTTTCGATATACAATTAACGATATATGGTATTTCTCATCACGATACATACATCGCTGTGTGTGGGTTTCCATACACCCCTGCCTGCATGTGTGTCTGTGTATTCGGGTCATTCGCATTTTCACATTTTAAGGCGTAAGTTGTTTTTTTTTTCTTTTTTAGGTTTTGCATGTTGATTTTCATAAGATTTCTGCCTTGCAGGCTGCGCTGCATTCGCTGCACTTGCTGCCTTTGCCTCTTGCCAGTTGCAACTTTTACCGTCGGCGACCAGGGACACGCCCCTCGCCTTCTCCACGTTTCTTGGCCAAGTTGGAGCTGGTTGTTAATGGGTAATGGCATGTTGTAGTTGCCTCGATGAAGCGATTTTTGCTTTGTTTGTTACTTAATTGCGCCAAAGTCATTAATAATCGATTAACAATATATGGCGAGAGGATGCTGATGATGTGAGCGCTGCAGCTGGGGAGCCAGAGTCGCAGGAAACTGCGGAGAGGAAGTGCTTTGGGAGTTTCCTTTTCGACGAATGCGAGCGAGTAAGTCAATTGAGGAGATTACTTTAGTCATTTATCATCAAATAGACACTATAAATCCTGTTTTGGCTAAAGAAAACCGATATATTTATTAACTACATATTTTAATAAGTAAAAAATGGAACCTCTAATAAACAGTAACCTTCAATGTGTTTCAAAAATATTTCTAAATTATTTATAGTTATTTTTAAAGCCCCAACCTTTATGTTATTAAATCCCCAACCAGCACTAGTCTCCATAATATTTTTTTTCATTTGATTTTAGCCATAAAAGTTCGACGTTTAATGTCAACTGTCCCTGTCAGCTTCTCGCGTGGAAGCCTAAGCACACTCGCAACAGGTGTCTAATTGATTGACTGACAAGCGACAGACGACAGACGAGATTGGATGATTGGAGGATTGGGAGTTGGGAGTTTAGCTCCGCCTGGACATGGAACATGGAAATGGAGATGGAAATGGCGATCCACTGACAGCCCCTGGCCAAACAATGCAATTCAATATATCAAAAGGAAAACAGCTCATTGTTTGTCACTCTGTCGCCCAGAAATCGATAGTGCCTGGTGGGATCGTGGAGTTGGAGAGGCAGGAGAGGAGGACATGTTGGCCCGAATACATCAAGGAAGCTGGAACGGCACAAAGGAAATTGAATAACCAGGCACACGAAGATGCACAGCCAGTCGGACGGAGGACTGAAATAATAATAAATGCCCAATGATGATATCTATGACGGGGCCAGACAGACAAAGGAGCCACGCTAGCAAGACCGAAGCCGGAGCACAAAGAGTTTGCTTTGAGCTGCTGTAAGATGTAGTCCCGGATTCGGAAACATGATGAGGAGGAGTAGCAGAGGGGAGGAGGAAATGGAGGGCAGCCGCTCCGGAGGTGGCTTCTCCACTTTGCATTCCCTGGAAGCTGCACAACATATACTCGTACATAAAGATAGGTTGTTACTTTATCGAGACTGAAAGAAATTCCACATAAAATGTTAAAAATATTGTAATAGTTATACATTTATTTAGATAAAGGTTTTTCTAGATTAATTTACCATGATTTTATAGCTGTAACCAACTCTTAAGACTCACATTTCTTGAAATAATAATTATACAAATAGATATACCTCTAGATACTTTCATAAACTTATCAAAAACTCGATAAACCTACACAAAATGAGTTTTAAACCCCTAAAAATCCTTAAATAATTACCAAATTAAAGAAAAAAACTCAAAATCCCTTACATGATCTTATAAAAATAGTTTCATTTTCCTCTCAGTGCATTGGCCAGTTGCAGCTGCAGATTTATGAGCGGCTGTCAGACAACAAAAGTAGCGAATGCGCGAGTCCAAGCCGCAAGACAACCCAGAACTTGGTCCGAAATGAGTTCATTGTACGTGAACGCCAAGGAGGTGGCTAAACCATTGCTCCTACTGCTCCTGTTCCTGCTCCCTTGAATGCCTTAGCTAATGAGTTGTCAACTGGCCTGATGAGTTTTGTTTGCCAGCCAGACGGGCCAAAAACAAACAAATGCAATGAGCAAATAGTAAAAAAAAAAGAAATATATATTTAAA
The DNA here is from genome assembly GCA_018874455.1 of Drosophila trapezifrons. Lineage (NCBI taxonomy): Eukaryota > Metazoa > Arthropoda > Insecta > Diptera > Drosophilidae > Drosophila > Drosophila trapezifrons. Next base: position 4,148 of record JAEIIF010057568.1, on the reverse strand, counting down.
TGTATGCTCAGCCCCGGGGATTTGCATATTATCCTGTCGGGTTTGTTGACTTCGCGAGTGTCAAAGTCAATGTCAGGAAAAACTCCGTCTGGGTCTTTCAGAAGTGACAGTTTAAGTGCATCTATTACAGCTCCTGCTGCCCCTAAAAATATCCGAACCACAAAAACGGCGACTCACGTTTCCGCTTTTGGCCATAAAAAGGCCGGCTAGATTTATGGCTAGTTGCTAGTGGCGTCCAAGCATAAAAGGATGCGTCGGCTGAGTCATTTTTGACTCATAAAATATGCACTGTCTGGTAGAAAAGAACTGGGAGTTTCCTGCTTGAATTGAGCTTAGGACTGCACCTCCGAATATTAAATGAGGATAAATATGGAGAGGATTTATCATTGACTTTTTAAGCTATTATTTAAGATGGTTTCGATATTGTTACTCTTTTGACTTGGAAAGTAGGTAATAAAAAACATAAATGAATCATACAAAACGTAGTTTAATTTATACAATTACTTACATTTCGCTTTTGAAAGTCATAAAATAGAAACTTAGCTCACTATGCAATGCTGACTTGAAAAAAAAACCAGCGTAATTAAATGCTAATTAAAAACAACTTAAGCTGTTCTCAATACTATTAATTAAACATAACTCAAATCCCATCAGATAAATTAATTATTTTGTATAGAATTCTCACTCATCCACTCCTCCAGAATCTGTTAAAATCTATTGCTTTTAAAAGCATATCTATCGCCTCCAACAGTTGCCAATTAATTCTCATTAAAATCAAATTAAGTCGGCCATATCCACTAAGCCAATTTTCAAATTTCATCATTTCCTGCCAATGGTTTTTGTTTTCTAGTTCGCTTTTTTCGGTTTTTGTTTTTTTTTTGTTTTCAGTAATTTATTTTCGATTGCGAAAACTTCAAGCTGTCGGAGACTTTAGACTTAATTTTGTGGAGGAGTGTGCTGCTACACATATGCCATAAATTAGAGGCGTTACTTTGTAATGAGCTGCGAGTGTGGGAGATTATGAAACCATAAGTCGCTGGTCAATCAAGGGCTTATCTAGCCACTAAGTCCAATTAAATGATAGTTGAATGGACCAACAACTCAGCAGGCCAATTTGCCCCAAAAAAAAAAAAAACACTTGCCCAGACAAATTGAGGAAGCGAAGCGGTGGGGAAGCTGACAGGCAGTAACAGCGCCAGACACAAATGCAAGGGTACATATAGAAAAGAGATACATATAGAAAGATACAGATACAACAGCTGGGCAAACCGTAACCGAGCAGATACATTCAACGAAAAACTCGACATTGAACAGAAAGGTTAATGTGATAATTATTTACATAAGTAAATAAATACATTAAAAATGTAGTTATGAATTTATAATATTTTAAACCTTCCTAACTTTTAGAAAACAATTTCTACAATATCATGAAGATGTCTGAAAGTAACTGCAACCTTTTTTCGAGTGTCATCAGAGCAGCAGCTAAGTAAACAGGAAAAGGAGTCAACAACAGAGTCAATGTACTTGCGCCCCACAGATTGTGTAATATTTTAGACAACTTTTCGTGTATAAACCCCGATTGCATCGGGAATTGAAATCGGTTGCAGGTTGTGCCAGGACCCAGACCCATAAAACTTCAACAACTTCATCTGGCATTGCTTCGTCTCGCGGCTGCATAGATTTTCCAATAAAAATAATATTTATAGCCCCCACGAAAAAGAAAAAAAATGAAGGGACCCCGACGAGAAGAACTTTACGCTCTCCGGACAAACCAAAGCGAAAACATAATTAATGGATCGGTGCGGTGTGCCTTGGAAATATTTGAGTTTAATGGTTGTTGTGTAATCTGGAAATGCATTTCCCAACAGCGTAGAGCAACGCAGCATCAAATAACATGCCTTTAAATGGAAATGTTTCTCCATTTGAATGGACGACGAGGGGTGGGATGATGGGATCGGAGCGGATCAGCCGCAAAGCTTTCCGTTTGATAATGCATCATTCGATCACGCGGCGACGGCGATGGCGGTGGCGGCATTTTTCAATTATTGCCAGCCGCCGGATCCAAACCCGAGCTCCCGCCATGTGCACTTAGATAAAAGTCATTAGTAAAATCTATTTAAAAATAAGCATTTGCTTGGGCAAAATAGTGTTTGTAGAAGGAATATTATCCTCTCATATTTCAGGCATAGATTTATGTTTTTGCTTTAATTCTAGAATTTCCACAATAACCACGATTAATGTTGAAGCCGAGCAGTAATGAATAATAATGAATAATAGAGTATCTTTCTAGAGAAACATTTCCATATACAAATCTGCTCTTGGCCTTTGAAGAGATTTCGGGGTTTAAATATATATATTTTTTTAACAAAACCTCAATTAAACTCAAGTCTGCAAGAAGCTTGTTCAATTTTCACATAAGGTTTTATAATATTTCATTCAAATCTAGACATTTGCTTGATTAATTTTTTGTTAAATCCGTTTTTCATAATTTTTTCTATGTGCACTGTGTGGGCGTGGCCCCTAAGTATTAGAGTCGAACTGCTCCCCGCAGAACTTTGTTTCAAATCCGCTTTTTTTTTGTTTATTTGCTTTGGCTCATTAGCGTTCGGACTCACGTTTTTCCCGGCAGACGTGCTATCTGTATTCCCCAGCTATTTGGGCGCTGTGCATTCGGTGGAAATGGAAATGGAAATGCACATCGAATCGAACACTTTCCCATGCGAGTGAAATTAACCCCGTCGAGTGCCACTTGACTATCATAAAAATCCAGAGCGATAAGCGGCAGCACTCGAGAGCCTGTCTATTTATGGCCAATCGTTGTTTTGTTTACAAACGAGCACTTGGCCATAAAAAAAGGAAATCGAGAAGAAGCTCCTTATCTAGGCAAACTATAACCATACATATTTCATAGTAAATAAATCAATATGCCTTTAATTCTGTTCCAAATAGGAGAATTATTATCGCAAGGTTTGTTTATCCAAGGTTTTAGAAGTGAGCTCAAAGCAAACTCTATTTAATTCGTATTAAGTAGAACAATTTTAAGCATTTATTGTGGAAATTATATGGGGTTTAGATAGGATTACTTAGTTAAGTAAGTTTTAGTGATATTTATAGGTTTAGATAAGGAGATAACTAAAGAAATGAAAGTGGAACTAAATGAGAAACATATGATCTCCAAGCTCAATAAAACCTTGTTGATATAAATATTAAGTTGTGTCACATCTGCTGGATAATCCATAATAGTTTCTTTCTATAAATTCTTTTTAATCCCCTTTCTGTTTGAGCACACATTTGAAATCAAATAAGTATTAATTTCATGGCGATATGTCTGCTGTCTTCATTCCATTTTCAAGTGAATCCAAGCAATACTTTCAACTTGAATAAACAAATTTGTTGAAATATGAAACTAATCCGTTTCTCTGGAAGCATTCATGTCGATTAGCGTTTTATTTAATTGTGGCTCTGGGCAGACACGCTTCCCATTTAAATCGTAAATCGTAAGCCAAAGCCCCGGCAAATAAAACAAATTGCAAACTAATTTCGTTTTCATTTCTCGCCCCATCAAATATTGGCACCGCCAAAAGAAATTCGCCACGGGCCAAAAAACTCAAAATAAATAATAAGAAAAAAAAAACAGAAATTATGTAAATTTCATGGAAAACGAAAGGCATTCTCCTCCAGCATTTGATTCGCTCTGCATTTGATTATTCATTAGCTGTGATATTTGGTATTACGAGTTTTATGAGCTTTTTGGGATTTATTATGCAATGATTATCAGAAGACTTGGAATAAATAAATCGAGTGAGACTGCTCCAGGCTGGATTTTAATTACAATTTGATTGATTTTACCTTTGTTTTGGTTTTGATTTGTTTGGTTTTCTTGGGTTATTTATGCAAATAATGGCCCTGTTTTTGGGGACCTTGAACTTTGAGACAATAGACACTAAACACTTGATAATTAAAGTCGGTTAAATCAACAATAATTTGGCTAAAAATTGCTCAAGCGAGTCGCCGGACTTAAAAACTTAAGAAAAAACTGGGAAAAAAATAAGAAAAAACCAAAACACAAACGGCGAGTGACAGAGAGAGAATAACAATAGAGCGTCCAAGTGCAAGTAAACACGAAAATAACAACAACAAAAACAACG
>JAEIIF010057556.1:0-17664 GCA_018874455.1 Drosophila trapezifrons | reverse complement strand
AAGGAGGCTATACCTCAAGGCAAGATCATCTTCTCCGAGCGAGCCTTCTGCTTTGTTCCCCTGGAGCAGCGACTGATTTGCCAGCAGTGCGCCGCCAGCTTAATGAGTGCGCCTATTCCCTGCTCGCAGTGTCACCAGCGAGTGGTGTACTGCTCTAGGAAGTGTAGGGAGAATCACTCGGCCATCCACAGATACGAGTGCGCCGCTTACAGGAAGGATCTTTTCAAACATCTGGGGGTTTCTCACTTGGCATTGCGTCTGGTCTTGGCTTATATGCCTCTACTCCTACCCCAGCTACAAGGATGTAGCAGCTCCCAAGAGATTTGGAATACTATCATGGAACTGGCTACGAAGCCGGCGGATCCAGAGGAAACTACACCTGAATATGTGCGAAGCCTGCGCATGACCAGCCATCTGCAGCACGCATCGCCGGCGGAGTTAGTCTACCACATTCTCTGCGCTAACCTTCTGCAGGTGTATCTCAAGGAACACACTGACTTCTTCAGTCAGTTCTGCAGCTCCTCCAACTCAGCCCCTGTTGAGGACTGGCAATTGATTATATCAGCCTTGATCCTCCGATCTGCCGGTCAGCTTTTAGCCAATGGCCATGTGAGCAGTTCCCTGCTGCCAGTGGGCCTACAATCCAATGAGTTCGCCCTTCTGCTGCCGGACATGTGGGAGAAGCCGCACAGCTGCATAGCCTAGCCCATTCGGAGCTACTTACGGCCATCAATCTGCCGTATTTGAGCCTATGCAACCATGCCTGTGCTCCCTCCATTCACATCAAGTTCGACGGCTGCTGGTGGTCAATTATTCGACGGGCAACATCTCAGCGGGCGCGGAGATCTTCAACTGCTATACGCGGGACTTTAGGAACAGCTTGAAGCAGCAGCGCTCGCAAGCATTGGAGAAAGTCTATAAATTCCAGTGCCGCTGCGACAAGTGCACCCGCCCAGATCCCGATCAGGATTACGTAAGCAAATGATACAAATTCTTGAAATTTAAACTCTAAACTCTCCCATTAGCTCGCATTCCATCGATATCGCTGCGAAAACGCAAACTGCCGGCAGATCTTTACGCCAGAAGCCGCCAGAATTCAACAGAATCTCTGCTGGTGGCTGCAATTCAATGCTGAGAATTCCATTGTGTGCACAGTGTGCAAGGAGCAGCAGCATTTTCCCTGGTATAACGACTTTTTGCACCTCGTCGAGAGCTGTGTGGACTCTGTCCAAAGACACAAGCTCTTCCAGGCATTCGATGATCTGGATAAATGGCTAATAGAGCATCACAGTCTCAAGCGGTATCTGGCCGGAGAAATAATTATAGCCTGCTTTGTGGAGATAGATGGTAGGACGAGCAACCAAACCCATATTACTTTAAACTGAGATTATATATCCTTATAGAAGGCAGTATTCTGGATGGTTCGGAGTACGAAAACCTGGCCAAGATTATCCGCTATCAGCTAGAGGGCACTGCGGCACAGTGCGGCGATTCCTCGATGGAGTACATCACCCAGATGACCTATCTCTGGGATCTCATTGCCTCAAAACGATGCCGAAGCAACGAAAAGGAATTGGTGGAGCTTAAGGGTAAGCTGGAGCACCTGGCCAGCGAACATCGGGAGGTGTTCTGGAACTATTACAACGATTTTATTGAGCAACAATGTAAATAACGATGATATACACGCTATAAATTCACTAGTTTCGAGCTACAAGCAATTAACACTGGCACTTTTAACCTACAACTAATATCTGAGCTTCCTAGGGGGTCCCCTCCCCTTCGTTTAGATGAAGTGAGAGGCATATTCGTGGGGCATCACGCCCCGTCGGGGGTAGAACGTGTGGGTGGTGGAGAACTTGAGCAGGTTCGTTATGTCACTCGTATAGATGTCGGCAAAGCGGAAGAGGCGTCGCGAGAAGTACGTGGGATTGTGATAAGTGCGGAAAACGCTGCCAAACTGCTCGTTAAACACGTTCTTCGTTTTGTTGCTGCAAAAGGTCAAGTTACATTACGGGCTGTCGTAACAGTAGAAGTCAGCTTTCATACCGCAGCTGATCCCGCTCATCCATCCAATTCCTCAGGCTCATCTGGGCCGCCTCACTCTCGTCGTCCTGGGTCTCCTCGATGAGTTGCGTCAGCATTTGCAGCCAGTTGGCGCTCGTCTTGAAGTCCTCACGATTCAGGGTTTGGATTTCATGCTAACAAGTGAGGGAATATACATCAAAGTTCTAAGATTTACTTGGATCCTTGAAATACCCACCGCCAACTCGCTGATGATGGCTCCAGTTCTCCAACTGTGCTTCAGGGTAACGTCTGCCAGGTCGCTGTACGGATGATCCCCGAAATACAGCACAGAGTGACCCCGCCAGCCCTTTAGCTCTTGCAGCTGTCTCACTGAACCCTGAAGCAGCAACACACATCGAAACCAGAACATTACTCACTTATAATCACTTACCTCGTAGTAAATTTTACCCTTTTCCAGCTTGAAAACGCGGTCCCACAGATGTGACTTGGTTCGTTCATCAAAAAGCCTTATGGGTCGAGATTCATCCGTAAAGAACTTGGGCTTACGGGCCTGCACGATGACCACATCAAAGAAATCGCGCCAGTTAGAGCCCACCAGGAAGGACATGCCACAGTTCCTATAGCATAATGATATCAGCTAAGATCTGTAGGATAAATATCATCGTCCATCCCATCCTTACACAAACGAGTACGGGCTGTTGGTGACCAAAAAGAGATTCTTGCCCGCCTGCTGCAGCTTCTCAAAGAACTTGACCAGCTTGGGATTACGTTCGATGTACTTCTCGGTGTTCAGCATCACCTTGCCGTGCATTATGGGGTGGCAGGAGCCCATGGCCGTCCTGACGTCATGGAATACAATCTCGGGATGATAATCGATGCGATTCCGCTCAAAATATTCAATCACATTGCACAGCAGGCACATTTCAGGTACGGAAAACAGATCGGCCAGCTGCACCATTTTGGAGTTGGTGTTGTGCTGCGGGGACAGATAGGTGAAAGGAGCTCGTAAATCATTGATTTGTATTAATTCTCTGATAAGATACGAACCCTGTAGCTATTATTCGGCCCCTCCACATAGGCAATGGGCAGCAAGCGGTTGTGGTACAGCTTCAGCACCTCGTCCGCCTCCACTTTCGTGCGACCCCGATAGACGGAGCCCAGCTGCAGCTGCAGGAAGCTGTCCAGCTTTACGAGCAGACCCTTCTCCACGTCGTAGTGCAGTCCGCGCACCGCAAAGTTCGGCTCGTACTCCAGCTCAAGGATGTCGTCCGGGTAGCGGAACCTCTTCACGAGCATCTCCCGCGCCAGGTTGTACAGCAGGTCCTCCAGGATCGGCTTGTAGCAGGCCAGCGTGTAGTCGTAGTCGAAGCCATACACCTGCACCTCGCTCAGGTCCAGCTCGTTGCAGGCGAACACCGCATCGGGGTGCACGTCCACCGGCAGCTTCTTGGCTGAAAAGGTCGTCAGATGGGAATGCTGGTGTTATGCATTTGTAAATGGGACGGACGGGTATTTATAGATCGTGCACATCTACGCATATGCATATGCCTGCGACTGGTTGAGGCTTACATTGGAACTTCTTTTTGGTGGCTTCGTAGAGCTCTTGGAAATCACTCACTGTTTTCGGGTGCGAGATCTGAGCGGGAGCAGTGGGGCGAGCCGGAGCTGCAGCGGAAGCGGAAGCCCCAGTAACGGTCGCTCCAGCGACCGACGAAAATGAGCGGGACTGCCACTGGGCGCTCGAGTTCGAGTTGGACAGTGAGGCATCCCAGCTCCGGATGGCGACCACACTCCGCAGGAGCACATTCTGCCTGAGGAGCGCACTGACGATGGGGTTGCCTGCCGCGCACATTTAACTCGCTAGCTAGCCAATTGCCAATTAAGCCCGTTTGTTATGTACACTAAGTGGGGGCGGAATGGGGCTGAATGTGGAGGTGGATGGGGCGGTGTGACCGGAACACAGCCTCCACCAAAATACCAATGTACGCGGTTTTTTTGGGTCTTTCAAAACCCGGGGGCCCTTATCATGGCCCCCAAGATGTCTCTTTTTCCATTGATATATTAATTTAATTTATTAGTGCATACATTTATACAATATTAGAACATTAAATGCTGTTTTACTTAATTGATATGCAAATATTTTTAGCCAAGAAAGCAGGGTCTGCAAATGCTTTTTATCTTTCATTTCCGGTTCAACTTAGGTTGAACTTGAAGCTATTATAATTTCAACATAATTTATGATCATTTTGTTTAATGATATATGTATAAATTAAAATTATTCAAAATAAATAACAGCCTGATTGAACTCTCATTATTATGGTAGACCAGAAAACACAGAAAAGTTTTCAATAGAAAGTCCGAGGCTATACACGTAACCAATAAGAAAGTTTTCACTAGTTTTGGGAGCTCTGGCTTATTGTCTCAGGCGGACAGTTTCGAATCCAACTTTTTGCTTTTTGAATCGGATGTGCATCCTTCTCCCTATCACAGACATTTTTGGTTCCCTTTACCGGGTGTAGAAATTCAGAATTAACGGATCCTCCTGATTATACCGATATTACTCGATAACTTTCGAAGCCCATGAATTAATTTCAGTATATTTTTAATATCTCTTGTAGTATTTTTCCGTTTGGGATTCGAACGCGTTAGGGATTCTGTTAAAGGCGTTTTTGTTATTTCGAACATCAGCCCCAAATGGGTGTTAAAAATATTTTCGGCAAAAATTAACAAAATCAACGAGTGCAATCAAATCCCCAGTGATTTCTTTAGCGACCAAATCGCGATTTAAAATTGCCAATAACCCAATCGAATCGGTGAATAGGAAATCGCAACGAGGAGAGGAAGGAAGAGCCCGAAGAAATTTACTTCTCTGTGCATGTGTGTGCGTGCGTGTGTGTGGTAGTAGTAGTATTTTTTCATTTCTGTTTTCACTGTACGTGCGATTCATATATTATTTTTCATTACGTGAGCCATTGCAATATTCGGCCGAGGACAAAGCCAATTTCGCCCTCGCTCGCCGGAGAAGGCCGACTATGAATTTGATCTTATTGTTTATTTGATTTGTGCAATTAGATGCTGCCAGCGATGTAGAGCTGCTGATGGCCCCTCTTCCACGGGGGCCGCGGCGATTGCGATGCAATAAGAGTGATTTAGACAGAAAAAGAAACAAAAAAAAGCGACAAAAACAAAGAGGAAGACGACACGCCTGTTGGCCAAATTACGCCGCAGTTGAAAATAAAAGCGCGAAGAAGAAGCAACAAATACGTCAAATATTTCCCCAATACCACTACACGGCTCGGATCGTCGTCTCACCGTGTCTGTGTGCTCAAAAATTCTGGTGGCCCCAGCCCCCAAGAACAACAAATCGAAACCGAACAACAACAACAGGAAGAAGAACAACAAACATCCGTTCAAGCATTGACAACTGATACGTAGAATTATGAATGTAGAGAGCCAACTGAAGACACCGCTAACGCACATACGCAATTTGGTCAAGCACGTGAACAAGCGAAATTTTAATGAAACCAGCGAGCAAATAAAGCAGGTGAGTTTGGCTTTTTGGTCGACAGCGAATTCGGCAAGCATTTTGTTTTTCACTCTGTCAACAATAACAACAATAGAGCCCGGGTGACGGCAGAGTTCGAGTGAGTGTTGCCAAACCGTTCGCATATATCGCACCTGGCTGCCAGTGTTGCCAATTGTCCGCGCTCACGATAGTCTGCCGAGCACTATTGCCATTTCACTCGCTCGTGCATTTTTGCCGACGCCATTACAGTTTTTTGTGGAGGCAGCAGAAAAATTTCTCTGCACGGCGTTGCGCGAGTTTTTCCCGTTTTGTTTAAGCTAAAAGTTATTTAAAATGTATCGAATTAGGCTAATTGGGTGCGAGAAGCCACGCACGTGACTCTGGCGTGTGCCGCAGTGTTTAATTCGCAGTGAAATCGTGCGAAAGCGAGCTGCAAAAACCGAGGCAGCGAGAAGTGGCCAGGCCAAGCCAAGCGATAGGGTTTCGACCCTACAAAACTAACTCCTTCTTTCCTCTGCAAAGCCAACTGCATACATCGAATCGAATTTCGTAAGTTCATAGCGCGCAGATATAGTGGGAATGTTAATTGCGGCCGCTTTCTTTTCGCTGGATTTGCAATATGCCCTCCGTCGTCGCACTCCTTTAGTTTGACCCCCTTCCTTTCTCGCACCGTCATCTTCTCGGCTCTGCTCTCCTCTCCCATGTAAAGCGTTTTGCCAGCGAGTGTGAGGGAGAGGGAGCGAGTACTTTTGTGTGTAATTTGTTGTGGAGCAGCTGCGACGACGACGGCGGGGTCACAGCTGTTGTCTCGCTTCTGCGTTTACTAGCTAGCGCTGAGAGAGAGAGAGCCTTGAGTCCGGACTCCGAACTCCGGATCTGAATCCGATTCCGAATCACCGAATCCGGAGCACGCAAATAAAGGGGAAAACAAACTTCAAAGTGGGGCAGGCGGCAGCGGGGCTGTCAGAGTTGACACACGCAATCTGTCTAAATTTCCAAGTTTGCAATGAAAATCCAATAAAAAATCAATCGATCACCGTATATTCTAAGGAATCATCATCCGCGCCCCACACAGCCACCGATATGTGTTCCACGTCGCGGGCAGTAGCGGCCAGGGCGCGTCTACTGGTCGCCAAAGCCAGTACAGCAATGCATAATGTCACATCTTCATTCTTCGCCCTTTTGCAGTTCGCCAAAGAGCACGGCCTGGAAGCGGATCGCAGCAGCCTGCGCCACCTGTTCTCCGTGATCAACCTCAGCGATCCCGCGCCGTCGGTCACCGTTCAGCTGCAGGCGAAGCTCCTGGGCACCCAGTTGCAGCGCCAGCTGCAGAATCCCTCCTTTGTGTCCAACATCTGCTTCGCCTTTGACCAGTACTTTGCCAGTAACCAGAGGGTGAGTATCCTACCTAACCCCCTACCAAGTTGTTGGTAAAACGATTCTTCCTCGACCAGTCACTGAAGCCTGCTGCGGTAGCCGATCTCGTTAGCCACGTGTCCCGACTGACCGGCATCAACAAGCTGTGCGAGTGCATCTTTGCGTTGGCCGTGACCCATTCCTCCCATCCCGAGCTTAGGCAGTCAGCGAGGAACAACCTGAAGGTGTCCCTCGTCGAGCTGATCGATTCGTATCTGGGCAAAGGTAACAGCAGCTCGGCTAGCAGTGGTCTGCAAGAGATCTCGTTTGACCTGCTGCAGTATTTGCTGTGCTGCCTCAAGGAGTACGTGAAGCCGCAGCTGGAGGCGCAGTTTTTGGTCAAGCTTCGCGAGGAGTTTCCGCGCCAGGCGGTGCCATTGGTTCTAGCGCCGTTCCTTTACGGCTCCGGCTCGACCACGGCGACGTCGGTGACGATTGCGGGAGCAGGTGCCAGCGAAACGGATGCAGAGGCCGAAGCAACGGCCAGCAGCAACAGCTCCAGTTCCGAGGCAGATGCTCTGAACGAGGTGGGAATTGAGGATATCTATGACCATTTAAGCGAGATAATATTCACCAACCAGGTGCGCGTAAGAATTGCAAGAGAAGGCTAGGAATTCGATCCCTAATTCAATCTCGTGTTTGCAGGGCAAAAATAATATTATGGACACATCCTGGATTAATCTAGTCCTTGAAATCGGTTATGAATTTACATCGAGCGTTGAAGAGTGCAAGAATCATTTGTGTTCCCGCGAACGCGCCGAGCTCCAGTCCAAAGATGTCGCCAAGATCGTGGGTCTCATGTGCCGCCGGCACTCGTCGCTGCTCGATTGTAATGTGAACCTACCGACGCCAGCCAATTTCTGGCCCGGGCAAGGACAAGGACAGGGTTCTGGCAGTAACAGCAGCGGCTCATCGCAGGCACAAAGTACTTCGCAGCAGCAGAGCTCCAGCAGCAGTAGCAACAACAACGATGGCGGCGAGGGAAACGCGTCCAGTGATAAGAAGGACAAGAAGGAGACGACGGAGGCCACACAGACATGGAAGCCAGATGTCTTCGTGCAGGCCCTCAAGGAGGTGGTGCCGCAGCTCAACTGGAAGGACGTGTGCATGGGTAATTCACTGCCAGACGAAGTTACCCAATAAGAACGTAAATTAAACTCTTTCATTCCTCGTTTCAGAACTCGATCACCCCGAGTTCGTGCTGAAGGATCGCATCGGCTTGGACCTGCTGTTAACCATCCTGCGATTGGCCACCGGCTCCAGCCTATTCCCACATCCAGAATGCATTTATCGTCACTGGGCCAACACGGAGGGTCAGCTGTCGCTGATTGCGACTATGCTGAAGAACCCGGATCTCTTCTCCTTCGCCGACTTCGTATTCAGTCAGCCAGCGTTGGATGTGCTTAAGACGGCCCCAGATGCCGACAACAAGGAGATCTCGGCGTGGAAGTCCCTCCACCTAGTGGAGGTGCTGCTCTCCATTGCGGACAAGGGATACTATACGCAGGTGCACGAGCTCTTGAAGTTCCCCGCTCAGAACTGTCCCGATGTGCTGTTCCTGGCCTTGCTCCACATCAGTCCCCCCCTGACGCCGCTCCGCCAGGACTTGTTTAACCAACTGATACCGACGTTCCTCGGCAACCATCCTAACTCCAACGTGATCCTGGCCAGCGCCTGGAGCTCGACCAACTTCCAGCTGCGCCCCAACATCATGAACGCCATGTCCGAGTGGTATCTGCGCGGCAGCGAGTTCGATCAGGTGAAGCTGTCGCGGATCCTGGACCTTGCCCAGGACTTGAAGGCGCTGTCCTCTCTGTTAAACGCCCGCTCCTTTCTGTTCATTATCGACCTGGCCTGCCTTGCCTCCCGGCGTGAGTACCTGAAGCTGGAGAAGTGGCTGACAGACAAGATACGCGACCACGGCGAGCCCTTCATGCAGGCCATGATCAAGGTGCTGCTGCGTCGCTGCCCCCAGGTGGTGAATGCCAAAATGCCCGAGGACCAGCTGCCTCCCAAACAGACTCAGCTCTTGCCCGAGACGGTGACCACCATGATCAACTGCCTGCACACGTGCGTCAATAGCTGTATGCAGCCGGAGATGGGCGAGATGATCATGCAGATGACCGCCAACGTGGCCATCATGGCGAACAAGGCGCGTGTCCAACAGCAGCAGCAGCCAGGTCTCGTTCCGCCGCCTCCGCCAAACATCTTGCGCGGCCATCGCGGCATGGATCTGCCCGGCGGCATTGTGCCCCCGCCACCGCAGCAACCCTTCTCTGGCAACCTCAATGCCCAGATGTTCGGACCCGGAATGGATCCGCTCACGAATATGTCCAACAATCTGGCAGGCCTCAACCTGAGCGGCCCGAACGGAGCGTTCAATTTTGGCAACATGCTAAGTAAGTGCCCCAGGGCTATTCCCAATAGATTAGAAACTAAACATGTATCCCTGGAACCATTTGTAGCCTCTCCCTCGCGCCTGATGACCCCAGGAGCCAGTCCCTATCCACTGAATCCGATGCAGATGCCGCAGGCTCCCCCACCACCCAATGTCGGGAATCTCGGTCGCATGCTGCCGGGTGGCCCACAACAGCCGACTCCTACGCCCACCCCGACGGCCCCGAATCCCAATAACCCGGTGATGGCAGACCTGCAGATACCTGTGTCCAAGGAGGTGGAGGACGAGGTGAACTCGTACTTCCAGCGCATCTACAACCACCAGCCCAACCCAACGCTCTCTATCGACGAGGTTCTGGATATCCTGCAGCGTTTCAAGGAGTCTAGCAACAGGCGCGAGCAGGAAGTCTTCCTGTGCATGCTGCGTAATCTGTTCGAGGAGTACCGCTTCTTCTGTCAGTATCCGGAGAAGGAGCTGCAGATCACAGCTCAGCTGTTTGGCGGCATCATCGACCGCAACCTGGTGCCCACGTTTGTGGCACTGGGTCTCTCCTTGCGCTGTGTTCTGGATGCTCTCCGCAAGCCCGAAGGCTCCAAGCTTTATTACTTCGGTGTGACGGCACTGGATAGATTTAGGACTCGACTGCACACCTACAACAAGTACTGCGAGCACATCCGTTCCATTCCTCACTTCTCGGACTTTCCGCCGCACCTCATCCATTATGTGGAATACGGAATGCACGGCCAGGAGCCGCCGCCGCAGAAGCTGATTGGCCTCAGCAACACGATTCCGCCTGTGATATCCACAGGGCCGATAACTGAGCCTCTGTACAGGACCAACTCCATGCAAGGTGAGAATGATTTATTGTTTTTCCTGCTACATCCTAACCTTCTAAGGATTACCCTTATTTTCTGTAGGAAACATGCAAGCGGCTACTGCCGGATCGGGACCCAAATCGAACGTAACGGTGTCCCATGCCACACGGATGAAATCCATCGCCAATGCCACCAACATCGACACCCTGCTGGTGGCCAACCAGGAGGAGAAAGTCACGATACCTCCAGAGCCCGTGCAGGACAAGACGGCCTTCATATTCAATAACCTCAGCCAGTTGAATATCCCCCAGAAGTGCGACGAGATCAAGGAGATCATGACGAAGGAGTATTGGCCATGGCTGGCTCAATATTTAGTCCTCAAACGCGCCTCCATGGAGTTCAACTTCCATACGCTTTATTACAACTTCCTGGAAGCCCTCAAGAACGGCGAGATCAATCGCTTCGTGACCAAGGAGACGCTACGCAACATCAAGGTGCTCCTGCGCTCTGATAAGGGAGTGATCAACTTCTCCGACCGCAGCCTGCTAAAGAACCTTGGCCACTGGCTGGGCATGATGACCCTCGGGCGCAATCGCCCCATCCTGCTGTTGGATCTCGATTTAAAGTCCCTGCTAGCCGAGGCCTATCACAAGGGCCAACAGGAGCTGCTTTTTGTGGTGCCTTTCGTGGCTAAGATCCTCGAGTCGTCCGCCAAGTCCCGCATCTTCCGCTCGCCCAACCCCTGGACCATGGGCATCATGTACGTGCTGGGCGAGCTCCACCAGGAGCCGGACCTTAAGTTGAACCTAAAGTTCGAGATCGAAGTGCTCTGCAAGACGCTCAATCTGGAGCTGGCCAAGCTGCGACCAGTGATCTACCTCAAGGATCCCACGCGAGCTTTACTCATCGAGCAGCAGATGTCGCAGCCGAAGCCCAAGCAGCAGGAGACCATTGCTCCACCGCCGTCTCTGCCACGCGAACAGCAATCGCCAGCACAGCCGCCTCCGCAGCAGCAGCAGCAGCAACCACAGCCACAACAACAGCAGGCTCCTCCACCGGCCCCGCCGTCCGATGTGGACGCCCAAACAGCAGCCGCCATGATGATGGGAGCCGGCGGCAGTGGAGCGAACAGCACGCCCGGATCTGTGGCCTCGCCCAATCTACCAACCGATCCCAGCCAGGTGGTGCTGCCGCCGCCCGAGCCGCGCTACGCGTACGTGGACGTGAATGTCAGCAACTTCCAGCTGATTGCACAGCAGCTGGTGCTGCCCCCCAACATCCCATTCCTGCACGCCAATCCAGGAATCAAGCATATCGTGATCAATGCCGTCGAACGCACGATCACCGACTGGCTGCAGCCCATCGTGGATCGGAGCATTCGCATCGCTTGCGCCACCACCGAGCAGATAATCCGCAAGGACTTTGCCCTGGATGCGGACGAGAACCGAATGCGCACCGCTGCTCACCAGATGGTGCGCAACCTGGCCGCTGGCATGGCCATGATCACCGGCAAGGACGAGATTGCCCGTGCCATTAGCCAGAACCTGCATAAGGCTCTCTTCTCGGCACTGACCGGCATGCCCAGCCTGACTGAGATCCAGGCCGCTGCCCTGACGCTGGCCAGCGAGAATGTGGAGCTGGTGTGCGCCTTCATCCAGAAGACGTCGGCCGAGAAGGCAGCCGCCGAGATAGACAGGCGCCTGAGCACCGACTTCGAGACGCGGAAGATCGCGCGGGAGGAGGGCAGTCGCTTTGTGGACGCTCAAATCCTGAGCTATCAGCAGGATCGTCTTCCAGAGGCAGTGCGCATCAAGGTGGGCGCTGCTCCAGCTACACTGTTCGCAGTGTACTCGGAGTTTGCGCGAAGCATTCCGGGATTTCAGCAGATGAGCGAACGGGATATTGCCCTCTTCGTGCCGAAGCCACAGGACTTGGCGCAGCCCAATGTGTTTGCCAACGATGAGAGCAGCATGGTCTACGCCGAGGTGGCCAGCAAAATGGAGGCCTTTATGAACACGGCCATTGGTGTGCCGACGATGCAGGTGCAGGCCAGCAAGATGCACATGCTCCTCAACGCCCTGATGTCGACACGCCGGCAGCGAGACCAGGATTCGGCCTTTAATCTGCTAACCCGTGCCGTCGAAGGCCTGACCGAGGGATTGATCACAGTGCCCGAGCACATGGAGCAGATGAAGCTGTACCAGAACATCCACCTTCGCATCCTCAGCCTGCTGCACAACAGCTTTGGTGCCCCGAACACGGAGCGAGCTGTGACCAAGTGCTTCTTCGATATCCGCGAGGAGGTGCGCTACAACGTGGAGGCGGCCCGCGCCCTTATTACCTCGCATTTCGTCAATCTGAATCAGTTTGATGTCATGCTGCGGGATTGCATGGACAATGGCAACAACTACGTGGCCATTTCCTTCGGCATCGCCCTGCTGGAGCGTCTCATCATGGAGGACCGAGCGATTAACATAGTGTCGGACAACGAGTTCATGGCCACCGTGGAGCTGCTGGGCAGACTCACCCAGCACCGTCATCGCTACCCAGAGTGCATTGTGAATGCCATCGAGGCGCAGTGGAGTGGAAACTTCAACTCCAGCAGCGAGATCAGTCCGTTCAATGCCAGCGAGCGTTACCTGGCGGGAGCCTCCCACTACATTCACTCCGGCATGCATCACGTGAGGGTAAGCGAATCCTGCCTCAACAGAACCCTTCATATCCCTTCGTTTTCGTTCGTTTTCTGACCTTTTCTAAGAACAACTTATAGGGGGTCAGAAAACAAGCAAAAGAAGATTAAATGTTGAGAACCGAACCCGTAAACCTTGTGTAAATCCGTTTATCTCTCCATATTTTAGTCATGCGACACCGACGATCCGCCAGGATTGCAGGAGAAGACCGAGTTCTTGCTCAAGGATTGGGTGGCCCTGTACACCCAGCAGAACCAACAGTCCACACGCGATGCCCGCAACTTTGGTGCCTTTGTGCAGAAAATGAATACATACGGAATCCTGAAGACGGACGACCTGATCACGCGCTTCTTCCGCCAGGCCACGCACATCTGCACGGATGTGGTATACCGAATGTTCGCGGAGCCCAGCCTGCCGATCAACCAGGCCAAGAACAAGATATTCCAATGGATCGATGCCTTTGTGCACCTGATCGCCATGCTGGTGCGTCACTCGGGCGAGGCTGGAAACCCGACGACCAAGATCAACCTGCTGAACAAGGTGCTGGGCATTGTGCTGGGCACGCTGCTCAAGGACCACGAGATGCGTGGCGTGAGCTTCCAGCAGGTGGGCTACCACCGCTTCTTCATGATGCTCTTCATGGAGCTCTGCTCGGCGGACGTGATCCTCGAGACGCTGATGCACAGCATTGTGTCGGCCTTCGCCTACACTTATCACCTGCTCAATCCCAGCGTGGCCCCTGGCTTCTGCTTTGCCTGGCTGGAGCTTATCTCGCACCGCGTCTTCCTAGGCCGCATCCTCGTCCAGATACCGGGCCAGAAGGGCTGGCCGCTGTACGCTCAACTGCTGCAGGATCTCTTCAAGTATCTGGCGCCCTTCCTGCGCAACACGGAGCTGGGCAAGCCCGTACAGCTCCTGTACAAGGGCACCCTGCGGGTCCTACTCGTCCTGCTGCACGACTTCCCGGAGTTCCTGTGCGACTACCACTTCGGCTTCTGCGACACCATCCCGCCCAACTGCGTCCAGATGCGTAACATCATCCTATCCGCGTTCCCGCGCAACATGCGCCTGCCCGATCCCTTCACGCCCAACCTGAAGGTGGACATGCTGTCCGACAGCAGCAACGCACCCAAGGTGCTCAGCAGCTACATCATGAACATCCAGCCGCCGAACTTCAAGAAGGATCTGGACTCGTACCTCAAGGCCCGGGCGCCCGTCACCTTCCTTTCGGAGTTGCGTGGTCACTTGCAGGTGACCAGCGAGCCGGGAACGCGTTACAATATGACGCTGATGAATGCCCTGGTCATGTACGTGGGCACCCAGGCGATTGCTCTGATTAGGTGAGTGTGGAAGCCTCTAATCCCTTTGAATATGTTTGCTAACCGACATAACATTCTGCAGAAACAAGAACTTTGTGCCCAACACATCGAACATTGCACACAGCGCTCACATGGACATCTTCCAGAACCTGGCTGTCGACTTGGACACGGAGGGTCGCTATCTGTTCCTGAACGCGATCGCCAACCAGCTGCGCTATCCCAACAGCCACACGCACTACTTTAGCTGCGCGGTCCTGCATCTGTTCGCCGAGGCCAACTCGGAGGCCATTCAGGAGCAGATCACGCGCGTCCTGCTCGAACGATTGATCGTTAACCGCCCGCATCCGTGGGGTCTGCTTATCACGTTCATCGAGCTGATCAAGAATCCCATTTACAAGTTCTGGGATCATGATTTTGTGCACTGCGCGCCGGAGATTACCAAGTGAGTTGAATCGCTTACAGAGGCGAAAGCCAGACGGGGGAGTCGAGTCGTGTGATGCGTAGTTTGCCGTAGATTTGCCAGAGCTTTTAAATGCCGCTTGTTAACTTCTTGATTGTTCCCACTAACCCCCACCTTATTCACCATTCATCTCGCCTTCTGTTACAGATATTTTGGTGATTGTTTGATTGTATTTGAACGGGCTTTTTTAAACGGCATTCAGTGTGCATCGTAGCCCAGAGAGCAAGAAAGAGTTCAAAGCAAACTGACCAGTCCCCACCATCTCCCACTCTTTATCTTTTTTGCATGTTCACCTTTTCTTATATATTCGTTTGTAATCTCCTCTTTTATACAATTATTTTAGCATGAATCTATGAAAATATAACAACTATTTACTAAGCAAGTCCGCCGGGTGTCTAGTCCATGTCGAATTCCTGAAGAAGAATGCTCTAGTATTAACCCATGTTCTTGGTATATTTTCTAGGCTCTTCGAGTCGGTGGCCCGGTCCTGTTTGGCCAAGTCGAACGTCACCCAGCAGCTGAACATGCCCGTCGTCGTCGATGGCGAGGGCCAGGAGGTGGTGGCCAACATCAACTGAGAAAACGCCACCGTCCGACGCTTCTGCCTGGAGGTCTGTGCGCGACCCAGACGCAGGCAGTAGCAGTAGCCTAGACAGCAGGCACACAACACTCCTCCCTCCCTCAACACACAGCAGCAGCAGCAGCAGCCCCGCAACACTACTACTAACAATTACTGCGTTTAGTTTTTAGTGAATCGTTTTTTTTAATAAGGATACAGTGAAATCAGCAGCAGCAGACACAAGAACATTTACGACAACAGCAACAATAATAATAACACAAGAGGAAGAGGAACAGGAGCGAGAAGAATAACCAGAACAGCAGGCCAGGCCAACTGCTGCTTGTATTTAAACGAACGGAGAAACGATAACATTTTAAATGCGCCTCCCCTTGCCCCTGGGGAATGTTATAAACTTTTAATTGAGTTGTATTATAAAAACGGCGAAACTGTTGATTACCGATAGATGATACTGTGTAAAGAAGTCAAAGCAAGCGATAAACAAAAAGAAAAACGAAATAAGTATAGACAAAAACAAAAACAAAGAAAAAAAAAAAAAGAAAGAAAATCGAAAATGGAAAATAATTTTCTACAAAAAAATTGCAAAATATGTACAATGAGAAAATGCGACAAAAACTAACAAATGCGATGTAAATATGTAGATTGTTGTTGCTACTACACACACACACACATTCGGCAAAAGGAGAGACAACAACAGCAGCAACTAGATCAAGGAGAAGCTGCAAAAGCAGCAGCCACAGGAAAACATAGCAAACAACATGTTGAAGGAGCGGAGAACCAGCTGAAGAACCCACTCTCAGAACGATATTTACAGACCTGAAGTCGGGAATAATTCGAGTTGTCAAACGTAGCTGCGTGCTTGCCTCCTCACTGGCAACTTCTCCTTGTCTCAGTCTCTAAGAGCAAGAGCGCGCCCCCTCAGTTAGTCTTCTCGTATATACGTTAACTTTTAAAATGTTCCCGCACAAAACAACAGCAGCAACTGTAACATTTACGAACTACCACTACCTACGTTTGATCTTCTTATTAATTTCTGTTTTTTTATACTTACCTTTTATAACGATGAACTGATGATGATTATTAACTGAAAATGGAATTTTGCATTGAACATTACATCTCTTAGCTTGTTAAACTTAAAGTCGATCGATCCTCCCATGTAAAGAGTTAGAGCTGTTAGTATCGGAGATATATAGAGAAGGAGAAGGAGAGTCGTAGCCATTATCAGTAGAGAGATCTATATATAAATATATAAAGTATTTCTAAATATAAATACGTAATGTGTAAATCGATTTTGGAAAGCGACGCCGTGGCACTACGATTGGCAAGCCCCACTCCAGCACCGAACTCTATAGTTTATAGTCTCTGCGCACGAAACATCCCTTTGTATTTACGCACGCGTCAAATGTATTTTGAATTAAAACTAAACTGAATTGAAGCCTTAAGCCGAGCGAAGCCAGCCGATCTGTAGAAAGCAAAACGAGTGAAGAGAGAGAAGAAGCAGGCGTCCTTGCGTCTAGTAGTAGCCTCCCAGTTTTCTAGACAAAGACCCCCAACTCATTTATAGACTAATTCCGTTTGCGATGGCTGGGAAGGAAGAGAGTAATTATATATATGATGAGATGTTCACCGATCGACAGACAGACACGATACAAGAAAAACATTCATTAACGAAAGATGCGAGACAAGAGGAAACCACAACAAATCTACATTGATATAAATAATAATCCATTACAATCGAAATAAGTAACATTACGCATTAAGAGATCAATATATATATATATAAAACAAATTAATATGTATACAAAACAAATATTAAATGTATAAATGGCAAAATTTTAAAAAACTTCCAGCCTTTTCTTTTCTGTCCCCCCTTATGGCCAAGTTGTGTGTGGTGTGTGTGTGTATCTGTGGGTTAACACTTAAAAAAGCTCACTTTATTGGAGCACAGGCCCCACATACACTCGTGTGTATATGGCATGTACTCTCGAGTACATATGTAGCCCATTTCCGCGCCCAGGCTTACATAACCCACCGCCCCCCCTGGAATGGTTTTGGGTTAAGTAAACACAAATGTCGATAAATGCCGAGTGTGTGCGGAGAGAGCGGTTACAGGCTTGGAAAAGCGACTCGAACCGAACTGAACTGAAATGGAATGTACGTTTGGCTGTGCGTGTATCTATCTATTGTGTGACACGAATTCAGCATTAATTGAAATGCTGCAGTCATCGCAGTGCCACCAGTGCCAGTGCCCCCGCCTCCTCCTGCTCCTTCTCCTCCTCCTCGTGTTTTCGTTGCCAATTCACATGAATTTGTCATAAGGCTGATACGACACAAACAAACAAACGAATGAGAAAAAAAAAGCAAGCAGCCGAATGGTGCACAGCAAGAAATCTCTGCTTTATTTCAGAGTATCTTGGTGGCCAAGGTCAGCTGGTTAA
>JAEIIF010057553.1:0-15384 GCA_018874455.1 Drosophila trapezifrons | reverse complement strand
CTCGTAGACAATGGGACACTGCAGCAGGAGGATGCGAGGGAAGGGCACATGCGTGGCCATATCCTTGTGGGCCACATTCTTGGAGAAAGCCACCCCGTGGACAATGGTGGAGTCCTTGCGCCTGCCACCCGGCACCTTCTTGAAGTTCACATAGTTCCGGATGTCCATTAGATCGTTGGTGCAGTGCTCCGGCTTGAAGTGATTGGCGGCGGTGGAGCAGAGCATCTGCAGCACCTTGTCCCACTCCTGGTCGAGGTGATTGGCCCGCAATAGCTGGGCCAGCAGCTGCTCCTCATGCTCGCAGTAGGACTCGAGGAGCTTTGAAGTGGCCGTGGTGAAGCAGAGATCATTCTCCAGTTCGTTCTCCAAGTCCTTCTCCTTCTCCTCAGTCGTTGACTGATCCATGGACTTGGGTGGCTGTGGCTCTGCATGTGGCGCCGCCTCGAACTGTGGACTCATCGTCCGCGATGTGTCCGCGCTGCTGCTCTTGGCGAACTTGTAGTGCAGCGCCGGATCGAACTCCATCTGCTCGGGATCGGGGACTATGGGCTCGAGGAATCCAGCAGCCAGCATGGCATTCAGAATGGCCACAGCCTGGACTTCATTCGCCGATTTGTTGTTGCTATTGAGGAACTCAATCAGCCGCTGGCCACAGTTCTGGGCCGGCAGATCGCGCTGCATCTCCTCGTGCAGGGTAATCAGCGAGTTCGACTGCTGCAGGATGTTCTTGCGGTCATCTATGCTGAGGGTGGTGTAATTGGGCTGCGAACTGAACCGCTCCTCCTGGTAGCCCACTGAGGTTTTCCTCGAGAGCAGTGCCCTCTGCTGCTGCGGATGCTTTGCATGCGGCATGGCGCTGTCCTGCACCTCGAGCTTGTTGCTCAAATGCTGCTGCAACGCCTGCAGATCCTGGCCCATATCCGAGCTGGAGGACTTCAAAAAGGTGAGCACTATCTTGGAGCAGTAGTTGCAGACCTTGAGGTCGCCATCGCAGCGAATGATCATGCCTGGGACGACCTGGTTGCAGCACTTGGAGCAGAAGATCTGGCCGCACAGTCGGCAGTGGTGCTTGCGCCGGAACGTGGAGAACTTCTGTGAGCAGTCGTAGCACTCCTTGGCCTTTGAGTCGGGCATCCAGAAGCGCTGCAGCTCGGTGTCTTTGTAATTACGAAGGTCCTGGAAGATGAAGAATTGGTAAAAAAGGCAAATATTACTCAACATACAGTATGAATGATTATTAATTCTATTTCTAAAGGTTTCCCTTGCTTTTTAAGCTTAAAAACATGTTGATTTTGCAACAATTAGCGCCAAGCGATAAAGGGGAATGCAACTTTCACTCACATTGTTGTTTTTTGTGGCCACAATGTTGCTGATGTGCTTGAGCACATTGGAAACGGTGCGCCCCTGATTCGCTTCGCTGGCCGGCAATGAGGGCAACGCCTCCACGCGCTCATTGGCCTCGGAATCCTCGGCGGCGGTGGCGGCCGAACTAGAGGTGGCTGTGCTCGTGCTCCTCGTCTCGCTGTTTGTCCGTATACTCAACGTGGTTGGTCGACTCGCAGATATTTCCACTTCGGCCTTATCAGCGGTGGAGCCCTTGCTCTCGCTGAAGAACTGCGACTTGCCCACTTGAACGGCCTGCGAGGAGGAGGAGGAGGCAGCACTTGTGCTGCTGCTGCTTGTGCCGCTGGATATGTCATTGACGGTGTTGTAGCTCTGGTTGTACACATTCTGGATCTTGTTGACGACGCGCCCGAAGAGCGACTCCGGCTTGTCCTCAAAGTTGCGGGCGAATTCGGTGAGTTTGGTGGGTGAGTGCAGGTGCTGGTGGCTAATGCCGGCTGTTGAGTGGCTACTGTTGCTAGTCATGCTGCCGCGGTGTGGTGAGCAGGACCTGCTGTTGGGGTGCCCAGAGGCTGGTGGGCGAGGCGGTGGCACTCGCCCGCGGACTCGCGGTCCTTGGTTAGATAGAGGTGATGTTGAGCTGATCGATCAGGGCCGCATCCGGTGCCAGCGAGCCCAGCGCCAAGTCAGTCCACTTTTGCTCCTGCCAAAGCGAAAAACCAATCATTTATCTTACCAAGAGAAGTTCCGGAAATATAGCTTACCTGCTCGCTCACCGTTAGGTGTGAATCACCGCCGTCGGCCTCTGGATCGGGTAGCTTTTCGCGTGGCACTAGAATCTGGTCGAAAGGCAGAACTTCCATGCGCCAAGCATTGTCCACAATGTCCAGCAGCAGATCGTCTATAGGTGCCTGCAACACACCATAGAGATTAACTCCGATTAAGTTGCGACAACGCCCCCGCTGCGGAATTACGTCACTCCACGGCCGTACGTCCCAAATACTGGAGACACACTATTGCGCGTATTTAGATTTATCACAATGGGCGCCTTGATAAGTGCGGCCGAGCTGCGACTAATTACTGTGAAGCGATAATTGGCCACAGGTAACACAGGCCGAAAGCGACTATTTCCAGTGCCATCAGGCGACGGAGCGAGCATTAAACAGGCCCTTTACTACTCAAGCACCAGGAATCGGCCACTTACCTGGCTATCCATCACTTATGGAAGAGTCTAATCTAAGATTCGACAGCCTTAAACTGCCTGCCACTTGTTTGTTTAGTCGCTTTTTTCCTCTGATTTTGTAAACAATTGGCGAACAATTGTGTTTTGTTGGGTGCTTAGGGATGGACACTTTCTGGCACGACTACAGCTCTATCGATTATTGCTCTATCGAATATTTCCCAGTCTATCGATTTGTTATCGACTTGTTGCCATTTGAATTTGTTTGGCTTTGTTGAACAAATAAATATAGGAATTGAACAAATAAATAGCTGAAAAGTCAACAAAAAAACAAAACAACTACTTTTGTTTGTGTAACTATTAGTATGTACTTTATTTATTGGCCATTATGTGTGTTAATGGGGAAGAATGACATATAAAGGCAGCTGAAATTAATGGTTTTATAATAATAAATAACCAGTTTATGTTAATATTTCAGCAGCAAAATCCATGTATGTGCCCTGAAAATGTAATGTTAATGTTAAATGTTAATTCAGTAGAATTATGATCTAATCCATTGGTATTTTCCACTTGAAGCAGCTTTTTTGATAGCAGCATCTGTAATAAACAATTATTTTAGGTTTAGTTAATCCTTATATATCCATTTTAGAAATCCTTTATACCGTCATCTGAAAGAAAACTAAATTCTGAAAAAATTTACTACAAATTTGTCCGTTCTCTTCGCTGCAGTTATTTTGCTGAAATACATTTTCTTCCTTCAATGCCTTTTTAATATTTTTCAGATCATTGTCTCTGCAGTTTATACACTTCTCGGAATCCTCTTTTTAACCTGAAATAAACTGAGGTTACAATAAAAATGTACAAGTCCTGCAAAATAGACTTGAAATAAATTGTATTTTGTGCCACATTTCGATCTCGTTGACTGTTCCTGTTGAATAACTGACTAGATGCAGCATAGCGCTCTTCAAAATTCGCTTTCCAACGTCAGCTATGCCGACATCTTGCCAATTTACCAACGGAATCTATAATATATGATCGAAGGTGGGTCCGTAGATCCAAAACAGAACTTTAAAAACGAGTTCGCCACACAAAAACCACGAAAATATTCTCACAGAAGCACAGAATTGTCGTCTATTACTCGGCTGTTGTTGTCAATGGCTTTTATCAATGAAACGCTTGTTGTTTTTAAAAGCACTTAACAAGTTTTGGGACTTGGAACTGGACGGGACTGCTGCTGTTTCTCTGTGTTTCTGGCTTTTTGCTGCCGGACAGTAGTGGCAAGTGTAATCCGTCAGCGGTGGAGACTAATTGGCAACTGATTCCGAAGCCGCGCGGCGAGCTCAGCACCACACCTCGGCAATTGAAGAAGTTTCAATTAGTTGGCATTTGACACTCACACATGGAGCGGCTGAGAAACGGGGATTGCGGCCCGTTGCCAGCTCACGCACACCATCGGCGAGTGGGGGTGCTGGCCAGGTGTGTGTGTGTGTGTTACCTGTACCTGCACGGGCGACAGGTAGCAGTCAGTCAGTCCGTCGGCGGAGAGGCGACGAGCGACGGGACACGACTGTGCGCCGCTTAAGCGTTTTTAGCGCAATGCCGTCTGCCCGGAATATTAATGAACTCCCTTTTTGAGAAAAATATGAAATGAAATAAGATTTTGTGGTTGGCCAAACAAAAGCCGTGTGTCCACGTCCAAGTCGTTGTGGATTCGGATTGGGAATTGGAATTTCGGGCCCCAAAAATGCATTGGAGGCACATGCGCAGCGTTAGCTACTTCCGCTCGAACTCAAATGGTGAAGGAGGATAAGAGGCGATATCCCTAGATCAACCGGGGACGATTACCCCGAAGAACAGGCTCTATACAGCTCTCGGTGCTACCATCTATAGGCTTTACATTACAGATATTTATGCGCGATTATACAAAACAGTCACGTGCCGGTCGGTCTTCCCTATATACACATGAGCAGCACAGATACTGGTCTGGACTTACACCTACTATGTGGTATATGCCCGGTAAATGGATATAGAAAGCCAGAGAACGTTACTCACGACCGCACGAAGCCCCTGCTTTCCTGGGACCTCGGGACTGGGATCCTCTGCGACCGCTTTGGAAACTCATAATTTGAATATCGTTATTATTATTCATATGCACACGACTCACGTTTCGAATGCCATAAAGCCGACAGGGCCTGCACGTATAAAGTAAAGCCCATTGACGCCGATGGACTAGCCACCAACTGAAATTCCAAAAGTCCGACAAATTCCAGCTGGAAGTACGAATATGAATTTGGATCTGAGGACACCGACCATCAAGTTTTTCCCATATTACTTGGCTAGACGCCCCTCTTCGCTCTGTGCAATTTCTCCCACTTCCTTCTTTGGCCTATCCGCTGGCGATTAAATAAAATTTAATTAAATATTAGTATGCACAATCGGACGGCACTAACGCATGATGTGATGACCCATAGTTTCGTAACATCGATCGGCAGTTTGAAGGCCCCTTATTCGTCGAGCGCTTTCTAAAAAAAACTATCTGTAGAACCGAAGAAATTAATTTTAATAAGCCATTTGGTATTTCAGGCACACGTTGTCTCTCCTCAGTCGGATTTCTACGGGAAATGCTTTGTCAATGATCGGTTTCAGAAGTTTCAGATGTAAGGAAGTTAGTTTTCTACGAAGGGGAAAATAGTAAGGAAATCTCAACGGGACATGGCAGAGTTGTCTGTTAATTTTGTTTAGAAATTATAAATTTGTTATAGGAAACAGAATTATTTCTTAAAGCTTTTTTAGGTCCAGTCTGGCTCAGAACTAAATGTATCTTAACTTAGATTTCTTTTAACAAACATCAATAACTTTAATGTAATTTCGCTTAGCATAGGAATAGATGACGAATTTTACTTAGCTAGAAATATTTGTATAGTGAAAACTAGGTTTGCGATTATCAGAAAGGTAGTTTTATTAATAATGTGTGCTGTGTTTAATTGAGAGAATCTTTTGAATAAGTCTACAACTTGTAGTCCTATTACTTATTCGAATTAGATACCTTGCAGAAACATTCTTCAATTTTAAATAATAAATTTTTAATCTTTGTTAAAAAAAAAAAGTGTACAACTGCTCTAAAGCTCAATTAATAAAAAATAAATGGGCACCTCATTCAAATTTAGCCTCCTAACCGATAACAATTGCGAATTTCCATTACCATCGATAACCTTCCAGCGATGTCTCGTTTTTGGCATTTTCCATCTCTATGTGCGAATCTGAACCGGCGAAATTGCAATTTTTTGCCAATTTGAAAAATTTTCCCAAATAGCGCCGGAAATGAACTCCCCGCTCAAACATGGCTGTCATCCGCCTCCACAAGGAAAGCCTCATCCAATGGTGAGTACCAGAGCACTCCTTTACGGCCACGCTAACAGTAATTCATACTTTTCAGGCAGACTATCAGGCCATTGGGCAATCGGAGTTGGAGCAACTTTTCGGGAAGAAGTTCCAGTACCAGAAGCCGCGGGGAAGTCCAACATGGCAGTTGCCTCCTTCGGATCAAGCTCTATTCGGCGAGTTCTACCAATTCGAGGCGCTCCAAGGGCTCCGGGAGCAACTGAATGCAGTAAAGAGCCGGCTTAACGACTACGGAGTGCAGGAGTGGAGTGCTCATACCAACCGGAGAGATCCCTCGGGCGAGGTGTCGTGGCGCCTGAAGAACGAGACGAAAGCGGAGTTTGTCACCGTGGCGTGGTGCAAGTTCTTCGAGTGCCTGCACCGCTATCCCTTGGTCAAGAGTCCCGTGGTCAATACTGTGCATCTCTGCGAGGCCCCGGGAGCCTTTATAGCTTCCTTGAATCACTACCTGCACAGCACTTACGGTGAAGATGAGGTCAGTATGAAGCAGCGCTTTCTGGGAGTCTGAGATTGACCTTCAATTGCAGATTAAATGGCGTTGGCGCTCGACCACCTTGAATCCGTATTACGAAGGCAACGCCTTGAACGAGATGATCACCGATGACAGGTTTATCTTCCACACGCTGGACAACTGGCTGTTCCACAAGGATCTCACGGGAAACCTTCTAGATGTGGCCAACATTGAGCATCTGGCCGAGCGCTGTGCAGAGGAGTTTCAGGGCCAAGTGGATCTCGTCACTGCCGATGGCTCCATTGACTGTGCTGCGCAGCCAGACTGCCAGGAGGAGATAGTCGTGCGCCTGTTCTTCGCCGAGGTGCTCAGCGCGTTGAAGATCCTCTCTGCAGGTGGCAGCTTCCTGGTGAAAATGTTCACGCTCTTCGAGGCCTGCAGTGTGTCGCTCCTGTACATGCTGAACTGCGTCTTCGAGCAAGTGCACATCTTCAAGCCGGCCACCTCGAAGCGCGGCAACTCGGAAGTCTACGTAATCTGCCTTAACTACCAGAAGGACTCGGCAGCC
Organism: Drosophila trapezifrons; assembly: GCA_018874455.1. NCBI lineage: Eukaryota > Metazoa > Arthropoda > Insecta > Diptera > Drosophilidae > Drosophila > Drosophila trapezifrons. The sequence goes on along the minus strand of JAEIIF010057553.1, from coordinate 8,439 downwards.
GGTCTGCCCCGTTTGCTGGAGGAGTTGCAGGCCAAGCTGTCGCAGCCGAACGACACCATGGTGATGCCTTTGTTTGCCAGGTCACAGATCCCCGCGGACTTTCTCATGCAGCACGAGATCGTCTGTCGGCTGTTCATGAAGCTCCAGTCGGATGCCATTGAGGGCAGCATCTTTGCGTATGTGTCCAAGGATCGCCACTACCTCAGGCATCTCCATCACCTGCGTGGTCTCGTCTCCAACACCTACTACAGTCGCTACAATGTCAAGCCCTTGGCCGACAGCCGTTGCATCGTGGACAAGGAGGCAACGAGCAAGGCTCTGGGCTTCTCGGTCCCTGTTTATGGGGGCTCCTACACCGAAAGGGAGAACCTGAAGCAAGGCGATCTCCTCAAGCAGATCTACTGCCTGCGTCGCGAGTTCAATCAACTGGAGAAGTGCCCCAGCGGCAAGGCCTCTTACTCATACACCACCAGTCGAGCGTCTCCCCTGGAGCTGCGAGTCTCTAGAGGAGCTGCGGTGCAAGGCCTGCAGAGCAGCATGTTTGCCTCGGAACCCATACTTCTCCTGCGTCTACGCATCCGCGACACCTTCGATCTCGATCCCGTTTGGCAAACGGCGCCCCGGTGTCAGTTGGAAGAAAGGATACTCAACTACCAGCCACCTTCCGAGGAGGAAAGCTTCCACTCCGCCCAGCGTCGCTTCTTTGTGGAGCTCTTGGAGAGTATAAGGGATGCACAGCCTCAGAGCATCGTCTTCCAGAGGTTTCTCTTCCTCACCCACTATGCTGCTTCCCTGCTGTTGTTCCTCATGGAAACCGTTTACCAAGACTCCAGTTTCGAGAGTAATCCGTCGCCAACTCTTACTCTAAGTAATCCTAAGGCCACAGATGGGCAAGAGCTAAAGCAGGTGCTGGAACTACTCAGGGATGAGCAGGCAGGGTCCATTCACAGTCTGCTGGACATCAAGGAGCTGCAGAAGAACCAATTCAGCAACGCCCTCGTCCAGCACAACAACGGCGTGCTGCTGACCTGCTTCCGCGGCATGCTCGGCGAGGAGGCCTTCCCCATGCCCTTGGCAAGGACAGAGTCCGAGGTGGCCGCCGCCATCCCAGAATCAGCCGCTGTTCCTTTAACATAACGAACATGTATTTCTCATTTTGCATAAAATTACAGTGCTACTTTTACAAGACTATGTACTCTGCCAGGGCAATCCGCTTACATTCGCTTCCGCTTTTCGAGGGAGAGGATCATCGGGGGATCGGGGGTGAGGAGTCGAGTTTTGACGAAATGATAATTAAATAACTAACTGAAAATCACAAGACTAAGGGCGGGGGCGATGGGGAGTCTGCTGTGCCGCTGCCGCTGTCGTCGCCGTCGCCACCTCCGTTTGCGTCCCGCTAATCCGCCGGACGTTTTTCGCTATGCTTCTTGGTGTAATCCTCGGCGTTCTTTACGAACTTCTTGCGATCCCGCAGAAACTCCTCGGCCAGCTCTGCGCGCAGCGGCCTTTCCGGCTCCGGATCGTTGACCAGGTCCACCAGGGCCTGCACCACTTGATCGGTCCGCGTGGCCGGCTTCCAGTTCTCCGTGCTGATAATGGGCAGGCACACCTGGCCCTTCTCATCGATGTTCGGATGGTAGATGCGCGTCTTGAAGTTGATCTTTGGCGGCTTGAAGGGATACTCCGCCGGGAAGTTGATCTCGATGCGGAAGGCGCCCTTGTTGTACGGCGGATTGTCCGGCACGATCAGCCCCGTCCAGCGCAGCAGGTTGTCGTCATCCGTCTTGATGTCCCTGAATCCCTTCAGTGTGTTCTCCTGCAAATCGCTCAGCTCCTTTCTCAGGCGTCGCGGCGCAGTCATCGTGACGTCTTTGTTTATGTGTGTGCTGGCTGGAGTGCGTGTGTGTTGTATGTGGGGCTGCGCTAACTGTGTGCGTGTGCACTTTTGTTTGCCCTTGTGTGTTTGTGTGTCGACACAAATCGATGGTGCTAGTCTTCCGTATGAGTAATGAACGTTCCGGCGCCGCAGCTTTGTTGTTGCCGGACTCGAGGGGTCTTTGGTTGCCGTGTGGGGCCTGTAATCACCGTGCTGGCCGCAAAAAATACGCACGTAAGCCTGCGAATTCAACTGAAAAATGGATTGACCAAGAATCCCCCAATTGGCGTTAGGTTATTTTGAGTTTTTCTCACACTTGCGTAGGAGGTCGACTACACTGAGCTACAAATTGTTTACTTTGTGTAACATATATTTGAAACAAATACTTAAATTTTTTTTTGTAGGTTCTTATTATAAGAATTTCGGACACTGGTGAATTTATTTAAAAAATATATGGAGTAATTAGGTTTATTGCTAATTAATTCTTTAGAATTTAAAAAGTTAAACCAATTATCTGTTATCGATAACTCCCACAGTGGCGGTAGTGAAACCGATAGCTTATCGTTATTCAACACCCATCACTATCGCTGACTGCAACACGTGCGCCGCGTTAGTTTTGTTTTCCCATAAAAATGACTAAAAAACTAACATTAAAGCGCAAGGGAAAGGAGCCGGAGCCCACAAATGAAGTAGCCGCCAGTTCCGATGCCTCGGACAACGAGGAAGAGGAGGTAAGTTCGCCTGGTGGCACCTGGAAATGTTCCACCCAAAATCACCTGCATGTGTTTGCTTTATTAAGGACCTGCTGCAAGCGGTCAAGGATCCCGGCGAGGACTCCACCGATGACGAGGGCATAGACCAAGAGTACCAGTCGGACACCAGCGAGGATCTGGAGTTCGAGAGCGACGAGGAGGGCAACTACTTGGGCAGAAAGCAAGCTGGCGGCAGTTCAGCTAAGGATGATGAAGAGAGCGGCGATGAAGAGGAAGAAGAGGAGGAGGAGGATGACGATAACTCCGAGGAGGACGAAAAGGAGGAGATCGCCAGCACATCCAAGCAAAGCCAAGGCGATGACAAGCCCAGCAGCAGCAGCGCCGCGAAGAAACCCACAACGGAGCTCCCGCAAAGGGATTCCTCCAAGCCAGAGTATCAGGATTCGGACACCTCCGACGAAGAGGACATACGCAATACCGTGGGCAACATACCCATGCACTGGTACGACGAGTACAAGCACATCGGCTACGATTGGGATGCCAAGAAGATAGTGAAGCCGCAACAGGGCGATCGTATCGACGAGTTCCTGCGCAAAATCGAGGATCCGGACTTCTGGCGAACGGTGAAGGATCCCATGACCGGGCAGGAGGTACGGCTCACGGACGAGGACATTGCCTTGATCAAGCGCATCACTAAGGGCCGAATTCCCAACGAGGAGCACGAAGAGTACGCGCCCTGGATCGAATGGTTCACCTCGGAGGTGGAGAAGATGCCCATCAAGAATGTGCCGGACCACAAGCGCTCCTTCCTGCCCTCCGTGTCCGAGAAGAAGCGCGTCTCGCGCATGGTGCACGCCCTCAAGATGGGCTGGATGAAGACCACCGAGGAGGTGGAACGCGAGAAGCAGGCCAAACGCGGCCCGAAGTTCTACATGCTGTGGGAGACGGACACCGGTCGCGAGCACATGCGTCGCATTCACGATCCCGTATCGGCGCCCAAACGCGATTTGCCCGGCCATGCCGAGTCCTACAATCCGCCGCCCGAGTACTTGTTCGACGCCAAGGAGACCAAGGAGTGGCTCAAGCTCAAGGACGAGCCGCACAAGCGCAAGCTCCACTTTATGCCCCAGAAGTTCAAGTCGCTGCGCGAGGTGCCCGCCTACTCGAGATTCCTACGCGAGCGCTTCCTGCGATGCCTGGATCTGTATCTCTGTCCGCGTGCCAAGCGTGTCAAGCTGAACATCGACGCCGAATACCTCATCCCCAAGCTGCCTTCGCCGCGTGACCTCCAGCCCTTCCCCACGGTGGAGAGTCTGGTCTATCGCGGCCACACCGATCTGGTGCGCTCCGTCAGCGTGGAGCCCAAGGGCGAGTACCTGGTCTCTGGATCGGATGACAAGACAGTCAAGAGTGAGTACTATTTCCTCGTAGACTTCTTCAGTATTTAATGTAACTTCTTGTAGTTTGGGAAATTGCTACTGGCCGTTGTATCCGCACAATTGAGACCGACGAGGTGGTGCGCTGCGTGGCTTGGTGTCCCAATCCCAAGCTGTCCATCATCGCTGTGGCCACCGGCAGCAGACTGCTGCTGATCAATCCCAAGGTGGGAGACAAGGTGCTGGTAAAGAAAACCGACGACCTCCTGGCCGAGGCGCCCAAACAGGATGTAATCGAGAGCGAGCGCATCAAGGTGGCTGTTCAGTGGTCCACTGCCGAGGCTGACGAGCAGGAGAAGGGTGTCCGCGTGGTCATCACGCACTTCAAACCCATTCGTCAGGTGACCTGGCACGGACGAGGTGACTATCTGGCCACTGTGATGCCAGAGGGTGCCAACAGATCGGCTCTGATCCATCAACTGTCCAAGCGAAGGTCGCAGATTCCATTCTCGAAGAGCAAGGGCCTGATCCAGTGCGTGCTCTTCCATCCGGTAAAGCCGTGCTTCTTTGTGGCGGTAAGTAGAGTTGATATCTATCTCTCCAAGCTTTATTTACTTACTCTTGGGTATTTCTTACTTTGCAGACGCAGCACAACATTCGCATCTATGATTTGGTCAAGCAAGAGCTGGTGAAGAAGCTGCTGACCAACTCCAAGTGGATATCGGGCATGTCCATCCATCCCAAGGGCGACAATCTGCTTGTGTCCACCTACGACAAGAAGATGCTTTGGTTCGACTTGGATCTGTCCACCAAACCGTACCAGACCATGCGCCTCCATCGCAATGCCGTTCGCAGTGTGGCCTTCCATCTCCGTTATCCGCTCTTCGCCTCTGGCAGCGATGACCAGGCTGTGATCGTCTCCCACGGCATGGTTTACAAGTAAGTAGCCCCCGAATAGCTTTTACTTGGAGTGTCAATTAACCCCTCTGTGCTTTTCCAGTGATTTGCTGCAAAACCCATTGATTGTGCCACTGAAGAAGCTGCAGACGCACGAGAAACGAGAAGATTTTGGTGTGCTGGACGTCAACTGGCATCCTGTGCAGCCATGGGTCTTCTCCACAGGTGCTGACTGCACCATCCGGCTGTACACGTAGATAAGGAGCCCTTATATGCTAGATGGTTCTCCAGGCCGTTTTTGTGAAATTTCTATAGTAAATAAATACATATATTAATTTTTAATGAAATTAAATCAGGGGTTTTATTATGAGGTTTCTTTTTGTGGGGATTTTGATTTAAGTTTTATAGGAATATTTAAAAACGGATGCTTAATTTGGAAGAGAATTCATAATGAAACTCTTTTACAATACTAGTGATAAAGGACCAGTTTGTTCTGAAACTAAACAAACACACATATCAATACTTTTTAGGATGAGATACCAAAAATCACACAGATCAGTCTAGACGGAAAGACGGAATTTAAAATTTTGTTTACATGCGGGGTTCCAAAAAGATTGCGGGATCCCGGAATCAAGGTCCCCACGAATGCAACCCTGTCGAAAGTTTCCAAGCTAACGGGGCCGCAAGCTTTCGGGGGATTCCAGCAGAGCTTTTTTCTCTTTCATCGCACATGCTCTGCTCTCCGTCTCTCTCTCTAGCGCCTTGCTGTGTGTACCACCAGGAATTCTAACTGTATAGCTATGCGGGCGAGCTTTTCGCTCTGTCCGTCGTCGTCCACCTTTTTGGAGCCCGCACACTCCCCGCGCCGAGATTCCTCCTGCCCCCCATTCCCATGCATTGGCATTCTTCGGGTAGGAGCGCGCGCATTGGAAAATCAAGAGCTGGCGACACGGCACTGCTTGGAAATCAGTCGCGGAGAGAATCTCGAGTCGCTCCGACCTGTCGAGGATTGGGTTCCGTTCCGTTCCGTGCTGTTCTGTTCTGTTCTGAGCAAGGAAAATCGCAGAGCGCAGAACACCAGAACGCAGAAATCGAATCGAATGGCAGCCCCCGTGAAAAAAGAAGGAAAATAATAAAATATGGCCGAGGGCGAGATGTGAAAATCGGGATGTGAAAATGTGAAAGTGACCCGAGGAGGAGAATAATTGCAGTTCCGCGCAGAAATCGCAATAGTTTCGAAAAGCAAAAAGGAAAAAAGGAAAATATTAAATCAAATCGCAAGCAAAACAATTTCGGGGGCGAAGAAAAAAAAAAAGAAAAATATACACTACACGCACACTCACACGCACCAACCAACACACACACACAGATTCCGATTTCGAATCCAATTCTAGTGGCAAAAATTCGTATGTACTCGTCGTTGGTTGCTCCCAAAAAACATACATACATACATACATACTAGCGAGCGCGTCGTCCCCCGCAATCCTCGCGAGCAGCAAAAACAATGAGATAGAGATAGCTAGAGATGGTCAACAAAGGAGCAGGAGAAGCAGCAGCTGATTTGTGATAAGTGCAACGACCAGAAGTGCAATTAGCTGCCTACATGTTGCAGCTGTTGCAGCAACACAAGCAGCAGCACCCACAAACAGCGGCAGCAGCAGCAGCAGCCTCAGCGACACCAGCAAAAATCACGCATACGCCCCGTCAGACCAAACAATGCTGGTGCGTGCACACGCACATACATCAGTGTAATGACCACAGAGGCACAAGAAATAAATAAAAGGCAGCGCTCCAGCTGCTCATAAATTTCGTAACACTGTGGAAATGTGCCCCTTGGTGCTAACGGGGCCATAGGATCTCTCGCCCCATAGATTTCCGCCCGTAAATCCGCAGCGGAGTAAATGTAAATGCCGTAGGCGCCACCGCCACCACCCGCGCGCACCACCATACGCAGCACCACTACCAACAACACCACCACCACCACCAGCAACCGAAATCAGCCCACGCGAAAGTAGCAAAAGAAGAGCAGGGAGTAGGGAGCAGGGAGCAAGCACCAAGTAACCAGCACAATCAGGACCAGTTACCAGTTACCAATACCAGTTACCAAGTTACCAGGCGGCAACAGCATAAGGATTACTTACCTGATCTGAAATATTTCCGCAATTCCATAAATTCGTACTCCCGAAATCGAGAAATCTGGGAAATACAGAAGAAACCACACAGCAGAAGTAGAAGAAGAAGGCATGTAAAATCCCCCAAGGAAAAGCTGAGAAAAAATAAAACAAAACGAAAACTAAAATCAAGAGCACCAGAGAGAGTGAGAGCGACAGAGAGAGTGCGAGTACGACACGGAGAGTGGGAACTTTCGATAAAAAATTATTAGCAAAAACATAAATACGTAACGGCCTCGTTCTCCTCCCTTACCACCCGCCACCGCCGTCCCATCAAGAAGGCGAAGGAAGAGCCAAGGAGAGCGAGCGCAGGAGAGAGAGTGAGCAGAAGAGAGAGGTCGCGCGAGCGGGCGAGTGGGCAGGTCAGTGGCAGTGGGCGGTCCGCCAGCTGGGGCAGCGCCACCATCACCACCCATCTCCAGCGCCCATCTCCACCTCCAGCTCCAGCTCCATCTCCATTACCATCGCCACCGCCAGAGTCAACCTCAACTTTCAAAGGGCAGGTAAGTGTAAAGACACGGAGAGAAAAAAGTGGATCACAGACTGTTAAAACGGAATATTCCTGGCATTTATTGATTGAGAAATTAATTGAGCTCGAAACCACATCATAATTAGGTAGATACTATTAAATAGGACAGTTGTTTGACCTTTAGAAGTATTAATTAATATTGACAAGCTGAATAAATTAGGATGAGTGCAAGTGCACAGCGAGAAATAATAGCGAGATATAGTAAATAACAACCAGTTTGACATTTAGACCAGTTTCATTATCAAAATCTTAATTCGCTAATTATATTATAAACTTCCATACATTACTGACTTGCTTTTTAATTTTGGAATATTATATTTTCAAAGAATCTCCCTCAAAACATTCTACCAACAATTTATCAAATTAAACTAACTGAAACCCACATAACAATTATGTCCAGAGATGTACTAAGTCAGGATTTACCAATTTAAAAAGTATAAATTCAGACAAAACTGAACTCAGATACTCAAGATCGAAGAGAGAGGTGTTATTTACTATCTGACGATAATTTGTCTTACTATATTAATATATCATATAGGAAATGTTCTTTTTTAAAACCAAACTTTAAGAAATGATTAAGTAATCTTAGTAGACGTTCTCTATTTTGAAAACCATTCCATTTTTGGTATTTTTGAAAGAGTTACGGTTGAGGGACACTGCCTAGTTGAATAAGCCAACCTAAATATTGTATACTCTTGATACAAGAACCGTTTATTATCAGATTATGTATTAAAATTTAGATGTTGTAGTCCTTAGACTGGTTAAAAATATCTTACGGAGTGATTTTGTTATTATTTTAACCTAAAAATACTTTTTGGTTGCTTTTATTATAGCCGTTCAGCTTTATGCTTATCATAACCTTATTCATAGAAATATT
>JAEIIF010057542.1:0-14601 GCA_018874455.1 Drosophila trapezifrons | reverse complement strand
CACCTCATTTTATATTGCGCGCCTTAGTGTGACCATTTTTATATAAAACTATCGATAAGCTCCCTAACGCATATTAACCGATAGACTTAAGCTAGATTTTGAAGATTAAAGATACGGTCACTTGGTTTGGCAAATAAAAACGATCAGCACGTGTAAATATCGAGAAAAAAGAAATCATTAGAAATAAAATCAAGCCGACGTTATTATATGAAAATAAAAGCCTGGAAGTTTACAAGTTTTAACTTTTAAATATGTAATTTGTAAACGTCTCGACTTTTATCATGAGAAAAAGTCTTGCTTTTATTTAATTGTATTATTTTTATAGCCCCTTTTTTTTTATCTAAATATTCTGAGTTAACTTGAAGTAAATATACATATGTATAACTCTTATGTAAAAAGCAGCTTTAAAGGCAGTATTGCTTATTTAAAAATTCTTTGTACCTTTAAAAAGGCTTTTATGAAAAAAATATGTTTAAATGCGCCCGCAGTATTATCACAATTTGGACTTGAACTGATATTCCCAAATTATTCCCTCAATATTTTTATTTGTGAGGAAGATATCCTTCACTTTTATTTCAATTCAGATGAGTATTAAATTATTTATAGTGTTTTTATGCACGTAAATCGGTTGTTTTTCCCATTTTGGGCAACACTATCGGAAGACCTGAAGCGTGTGAGGAGCGGCAGGATAAGTTTCGGCTTTGGCTCTCACACACACACACACCTGAAAAGGGAAAACAGGGAATAACAGAAGCAATTTATGTGGCAGCATTTTATTTGATAAGTTCGTCGTTGTCGCTTTTATGGCTTATTGATTTCCATTGCCAATTGTCTCTGTCGGCCCGTCAGATGGAGAGATAAATCTGTTGCTCGGAGGAGCATCCAGGAGGAGCTCACACAAAGCCTCGTAAATTCCATTCATCTCATCTTTGAGTTTGAGTTCGAGTTTGAGTTCGAGTTCGAGTATGTTTATCCACACACGGCGGACAATCTCCGGAACAGCTGCAACTTTTCGACATAACTTTGACTTTGAATTACGGCGCTGTCACTGAAAGTTGTCCCAGCGGAGCGGAGGGGCACCCTGGGAGAGAGAACACAGAGAACTACAACTTCTAGTTCGCAGCATCAAAAGTTTTTAATAACATTTTTGCTGTGCAATGCAAACGGAAGCAGGCAGCCGAGGAAAATATTGATTAAATTAAAGTCACGCAGCTCTACATGGAAAACTTTCGAGTTTCCAGGGCTTTGTCAACAACCTGTTGACGGAACCTCTGGAGTAGTGCCCATCTGGCGGTCCATAAAGTGTTTGGCCCATAAACCGACAGGTTAAGAGGTTAAGAGTTTAAGAGGACGAAAGCCAAGCGAAAGTCGAACCTGCAGCACATCCATATTCATACGTATATGACACAATAATCGTAAATATGATGGATTATCCGGCAGGCAGTTTCTGCTTTTTAAAGAGCCACGACGCTCTTTCCGTTTTTTGCCGTCAAGTTTTACTGCACATAAACGTGGAGTGTTTTTGCCGGGTCGGAAACAAAGTAAGAGCCATGGCAATGTCTTACTTAAACTATGCTGCGAAATTGCAGCTGAACTTGGCCGGGAGTTTCCTCCATCTTCTTCTCTCTTTCTGTGCCATTTCCGTTTCCGGCTCAGTTACTGCGTCTAGAGCAGCTTACGTAGTTGCCTCTCATAAAGCGTGACGCCTGTTCCTTTTGGATTTATTTCAAGCTTTCACTCACCCATTTAATTCAATTACAGTATCCGATTTCTCCGAAACACTATCCCGTCTGTATGAGGAGCACGCGACTGCCCTTCAGGTTGCGGTGTCCAATTATCGCAAAAAGAATGCCGAATTACGCAAAGAAAGGTGAGTGTGAAAGGGTAAATATCGAGACGATTTTTAACCCACGGGACTTGCAGACCCGCCTGCCACTTGGCCATCTTTCAGGCATGGGAAACATTCCTGCAGGAGGTCGAAACGGATTCACAGGCCTGCAACGACGTGGCCAGCGTCCTCTCCCGCCAGGTGAGTGCTGACAGTTTCTAGGGATGGGAGGATTAAATCGATAATTAACGATAAATACGATATATTTTAAATTTGGTAATAAAAGTTTTTTATATTATTAAAATATTAACAATATTGCAACGCTTTTTCTCACATTTTCCCATATTTTAATACAATGCAATATATTTCGTATGATTTTCGTTATAAAAATAACTATTTTACTCCCCGATGCACAGCCCTACCTGTAACTTTCGTAAATGTCCGATAAATGACAGCTTTTCTCGCCGAAAACTTGCTGAAAACTTAATGACTTAATGGCAATATCGTGTCTGGTTAAATATTCAGTTGCCTTCAATGAAAATAGAAATGGCAGAGAGCTCAGAGTGCGGAATGCAGTTGCCTTGAAAGATTTTTAATGAATTTATTTGGTTGGAATTCAGGCGGATTGGGCCTTTGCTGATTTATTTTCGTTTATGCCCTTAGAAACAATCGCCAGATTTCTATTAATAATAATATATGATAATTTTATTTGTGCCAGTTACCGCATCGATCGGCTGTGTGTGTAAACCACATGCGTTTGTTTGTGTCTCGAATTAATTCAACAGAAAAATTCCCAATTTGCATTATAAAAAGCTGACTCTAATTATGGTTAATTAGTGGGGGCGTGGCCTCTGCGGGGCCTTGGGAAATGACATGTGTTTTTCGAGTGCCGAATAATGTTGTTGTTTTCCTCACGCTCTCCCTGGGTTCTGTTATTCTTTTTTGTTGTGTGGCTTACACACATTTAATTTTCATTTTTCACGATGATTTGCTTTTTTCCTGAGGTTGCGGCTACAAGAGAGTAACAAATAACGGCATACATAATTTATTTATCCCTGCCCGCAGGTGTCGAGACCAATGCTGGATAAATCCTTTCATCGCAAAGTTCAAAGCCGTAAAATATTCACACACAGGGAGTCTTTTGAGACTATTATCGCAAAGACTGAAGAGAAGCTGTCAAAGGTGAGTGTGCGTAGCAGCTAATTAGGAAAAAGCTATTAGTGAATCCCAAGGGAAATCAAACTGAACGAGTCTTTGAAGGATAAGACCACTAAGTCTATGATTTAGAAAGGCACTTTTAGTTTTCCTAAAAGCAAAAGTCTTTATAAATATTAATAAAGCATTATTATATATTAAGCAGTGAAGGACCTTTAAAATTCTCAGAAACTATTAGGAACAAGCTGTACATTTTCTTCAAATTCTGCAACTTTAAATGGAAACCGTTTCGAAAAATGCACTAAAATCAATACTTTTTTAACCGAAAACTCTTCAGTTATTTATGGTGATTAAATTGGCTTTCATTTGTTAAATTTTAAATAAAGTCTATTAAAGGCATGCGTGTCTTCATGAAAATGCGCATAACTTAAATTTTTATTGCAAAAATTTACTACTAAAGCCATGAAAATTCGGTTGACAATTCCATTAGAAATATTCCTTTTACAAAAAAAAACCTCTCCTTTGAATGGTTACGGTTGGTGCTACCGTTTAATTTCGCCTTGGGCAGCTGAAAAACATCGGACACAAAGCACGCATACGCCGTGTGGACTGCTTCATTTGCCTGTCAAATGCCGGCCTTTGTGTGTCCGAGTGCCCATTTACCCTTTTTGTTATTACCCATAAATTGAGCCACCCCATTCCCAATAGCACTTAACCCCGCCTTTGCCATTCCCAGTGCCGGATGGACTACAAGCAGTGCCACCAGGCGCATCGACAGAATCCCAGCCAGCACTCGCTCACCGAATACATCGACGCCCACAACGCGTACGTGCAGCAGCTGCATGCCACCAATGGCATGCTGGAGGCCTACCACTGCGACACCCTGCCCCAGCAGATGCAGGAGCTGGAGGAGATCCACAACGACCTGTGCGGCATTGTGTCCGACTCGCTGCTGCAGGGCGCCGATGTAATTGCCGGCAAGGTGAGTAGTAGCTCCCGTTCCTCGCTGGGAGGGGGGGGCAGTGATTTATCTCTGCAGCAGGTGGCTACCTGTGGCACTGTTGCCACTGCCCCACCACCGTCCGGACTGTAGTGCGAACGCCATTTGGCTCGACGCCTGGAATTCGAGTTAATTTTTGCGACGCTTTTGTTTCCTGGGAAATAATTTGTACACGATTATAATAATTGCCCAGGGTAGCAATTTGCTGTGGTAATTTGCCTAATGCTCGGGGCTAAGCTGGATAGTATTGTATGGAAATGGGGGAGTGGTGACACTTTTTTCCTACCCAGTCGGGGTTGAAGTATATATATTGTACTATATATACAGTCATGGGTAGGGTAATCGCAGTAATTTTGTACGAACCTTTAAAGGTAAAAAGTCTACTTTAACTATTATTTCCCACTGTATGTACTGTATGGTTTCACAATTTCTGCATGAAGTCCTTGTGGGGAGGCATAGCTATCTTTGCGGTCTCGACAGGACAAGTGTCCCGTGCAGGCTTCTGAAGTGTCATTCCTTGCAGGCCAGCGACCAGGCCAAGCGGTACAGCAGCCTGACCAGCCAATGCGGTGCAGTGTCGCCCCAACAGGATCTGGTGAACTTCGTCCGCCTGCTGGCCCAGCCGTCGCAGGCGCAGAAGGTTCCACGGCGGGTCTTCGCCCCACCCCAGGGCGAGCCCGGCGACGAGGCGGGTGACCACAATGTGAGTAGCTGGAGGAGAGAGCCTGTCCAGGGAACTAACGTTACTAACTATCGTCATCTTCCTTTCGGGTTCATTTGCAGGAGATGACGCCCTGCCTGAGGAACGAGCTGGTCTTTGACCGGCACTCCACGCTGTCGCAGCGCTCCGCCCTGGAGTCGTTGAAGCGAGAGGCCATCGAATTGGAATTGCAAATACGTCAGTTGCAGGTGAGTCGGGCTGTCCATGCACGGAAAGCAAATCCTTAGGGCTAAGGCAGAAATTGTCTTGAAAAGCTAGTTATTCTTTAAGGAAGTTTAAGGATTTTTGAGGGATTAACTCGGCTAAGCATAGTTTTCGATTAAATTTTGCAGGATTAATATTTATTTGTTATATTTTGTAAACACCTCATTTAATATTGCGCGCCTTAGTGTGACCATTTTATATAAAATTATCGATAAGCGCCATATCACATATTTACCGATAGATTTAAGCTAGATTTTGAAGATTAAGGATACGGTCACTTGGTTTGGCGAATAAGAACGATCTGCACGTGTAAAGATCGAGAAAAAACGATGTCATTAAAAATAAAATCAATCGAACGTTATTATATGAAAATAAAAGCATGGGAGTTTACAATTTAAATAGCTTTTCAAGTGATAACCTAATTATAGGCAGTCACCCATTAGTCCTCAATCTCTAAAGGATGTTCATCCATTTCCATTGCACTTGATTTTGGCATTCCACGGATTTTCCAAATTAATGATATAACTATCAAGAAACAATAATATTGAAGCACTGTGGAATTGTCAAATAAGGTCGATTGTGGATATAATATCTAGCGGAATACTTACCCAATGTTGGTATCGTAAAAAATCCTTGAGAAAGCCGAAAGTTGTTGAAAATATTATTGATATTTGTCATTGTTCCTGTAAGCAGGGAAATGTACATCCAACAATAGAGCAAAACCACGTTTACCTGTCGGTAGTTTAAAGGGTTATAGTTTAAGTTTTGTCTCTGCCCCCAGCAGCGTGACTTACCCCTTTTATTCCCATAAAAAGCAGCATGGAGTTGAAGATAGTAACCAAGTGAAGGCTCACGTGGAAATGATAGTTTGTGTAGTGATAACAAATGTAGTTCTTCTCTCCTTTCGGCCACAAATATACCCATTTGGGAGCCGGGTGCAATGCCTTTGTGTCCGGTCGATACACCAGATAGTATACCCAGCAGATCCTCCCAAGGCTCATCAGGGCCTCGAAGAGAGCTATTAGCTTGCATCCCTGTTGTAGATCAAGGAAATAAAAAGCACTCTCCAGTCCTTTCAACGCTTGCCATTGTTTCTTTACGATTTGCCAGTGGGTCTGAGTCTTAATTCGGCTGGAAAAGTAGCTTACGGCTGTTCCCGAGTTAGACATTTTCGAACTATTGACCATTTGAGCCATTTCTAATGAACGTTTATCTGCTAGCCTACTTGGGAGCTCTGTTATTCAAAAAGATACTGCCTTCTGTGAGTAAAACTTGGGTAAAAAAAAAGACTCCTATTTCAACTTTGTTATTTTGCAGGATTAATATTGATTTGTTTAATTTAAATTGTTGTGCAAGTGACAACTTAATTATAAACAGGCAGTCACTTTAATGTTTATATTTTAAAGACATGTTTTTAAAATTCTTCTTTTCACATTAATCCTCAACTTCTGATCGAGTGTCTTCCATTTCCACAGCACTTGATTTTGGCATTCCACTGATTTTCCAAATTAATGATATAACTATCGAGAAACAATAGCTTTGAAGCACTGCGGAATTCTCGAGTTAAGTAGATTGTTGATATCATTTCTGGCGGGATACTTACTCAGAGTTGGTACCGTTAAAAAAAATTGAGAAAGCCAAAAGTTGTAGAAAATATTATTGAGATGTGTCAGTATCCCTGTAAGCACCGACACGTAAATCCAACAATAGAGCAAGACCACGTTTGCCTGCCGGTAGTTTAAAAGAGTTCAAGCTTTAGTTTCTTCTTTGACTACAAAGACTTACCCTTTTAACTCCCATGAAAAGCAGCATGGAATTGAAGATAATAACCAAGTGAAGGCCCACAAGGAAATGATAGTTTGTGTAGTGATAACAAAGGAAGTACAATATTCGTTTCGACCTCCAACGTACCACTTGGGTATCCGGAAACAATGACTTTGTGTCCGATCGATAGACCAGATAGTATACCCAGCAGATCCTCACAAAGCTCACCAGGGCCTCGAAGAGAGCTATTAGCTTGCAGCCTTGTTGTATATCAAAGAAATAAAAAGCACGCCTTAGTCCTTTCAACGATTGCCACTTTTGGTTTACGGCTTGCCAGAGGGGGTCAGTCTTAATAAGGCTGGAAAAGTAGTTTACTGCTGTTCCCAAGTAAGACATTTTCGAACGATTGACCAACTCAGGTTGTGTTTGAGCCAGGTTCTAATGAACGTTTATCTGCTAGCCTACTTGGGAGCTCTGTTTCCAAAAAGATATTGTGAATAAAACTTGGGCAAAAATGGCTTTGTATTTACACTGTGTTATTAACCATCGAGAACTAGAGAAATAAATATAAATAAATAAATATGCGTTTCTTATTTTCCCTATAAATAAGACACATTTTAATATAAATAAAATCCTGCAAAAAGTAAACGCAAAATAAATATTTTTAAATTCGATTAAGTTCTATTAGGGTTAGACTTCCTTAAGACATCTTATTATACTTATATACTTATAAATAATTATTATGGAAATGAAGATACAATATAATCAAATATAAATTGCCCGCAGGACTCCATTGACGCTCTAAACCGAACGCAGACGCGCGGGATCGAGGGCCAGCTGTACAACAAGGTCAACGAGCTGCAGGAGGATTTGTCCATGAAGAAGTTCGACTTGCGGGCCAAGCAAATCCACTTGGCGGCCATCAGGGCTCAGGTGAGTAAGCCAATAAGTTGCGGAGGTGAAAAGCGCCAAAGCTTAGCGCGAAACCGAACAGAGCCAAAGCTCGGCCAGCAGGAAGTCCAACCATTTTGATATTAAGTTCGTTGATCCGGAAGCTTGCAGGCAGCTTTCCGCCGACCTGTTGCTATTAGCTTTTCCGGGGGCTTTTCATGGCCGCTCACGGTATGGGGGTTCCTTTAGGCGGGGTCTCGCCGCCCGCCCCCTTTTGCACGCTTGAGAGTACGGATGAACTGGCGCTCGTATGTGGGTCAAACAGCTGAGTCCTGACACTCGCCTCCTCGCCGAAGTGCGCATGTGACCAAAGCGCTCGCTTGGCCAACTGTGGGCTAGGTCCGTCCTTCGCTGTTGGCTTCTTGGTCCTGTCCCGTTAGTCCTGCGGTAGATTAGCTTGTGCGTGGTCAGTGCGGCGATAATGGCCTGAGTTCAGCGTGCTTCTCCCAGATGTGTCTTGCGTGCTCCGATGGCTGCTCTCGCTGATTTCTGATTTCCAGCTGCGTGTGCTGAGTAGTGCGTGTGATTTGCTTCAATTTTTTGTGGTGTCCCTCAATTAGGGGACCAGGAACAGGACCTTTTTTGTTGGCGTATTTACGTGTATTTTTGCGGGAGGGGGCTTGGAATAACCCACAGGCGAATAACTGTAACCTCAACCTCGTAGTGAATCAGCTGTTCCCGAACGGAGCTCGGAAAACTGTCTCAGAGAGAGCGAGAGAGAGAGAGAGTTGCATGCGAAGCGTTGCCAGACTTTCCACCTCCGATGTTGCCTGTTTATAAAAGCAACGTGCAACGGTCGCTCCGAGTCAGTCACGTGCTTGCATTCCGACGTATACGTAACGCGGGTCCACTGCTCCGTTCCAGCTGGGTGATCCGTTCGACAAATTAGCCGTAGCCGTAGCCGTATCCGTATCCGTAGACGTAGCCATAGCCGTAACCGTAGTGCCGTAGCCGTAGTTCCGTTGCCGCAGCCGTACTGCACGCGCCGCCGTCGTCCTCGTCGTCGTTGTCGTCGTGCTCGTCGCGTCTGAGGTGTGATTGGCTGCCAATCGTCGCTGCTGCTTCCGAGAAACCGAAGAACGACAACCAGAACCCCACAAAATATAATAATCGAGCAATTAGCGATTAACAAAACCAAACCAGATCAAGAAAAATACTCCCAAAACAGACACCATTCATATATATATCCTCCTAATAAATATATATGCCACAATTTTAGAGCGCAGTTCAGGGCAGGCTTTTCTCTAGGCGAGCTTATCTCCTTTGATAGCTCAGACACAGGCACACAGAACAAGATAAATTGAATTGAGTTCAGCGTAAGTAACTAACTAACTAACGATGATCAAAACTAGTAATGCAACCAACTACTTAGTCGACAGTCCATGTTAACTAACTACTTAGCTTTATTAACCAATCACGCATACGCACCGTGCGCCCAACGAATTCGAACTCGTATCCCACTGCCAGAATTTCTTTGAATTTAATCTCTTGCTTGCCTTTTTCTACCAAAATTCTAAATACAAAAACAAAAACCATAAACTAGTCAAGTAGTCGAAATTCTTGGAAGCGATAAAAACCGAAAAACGAATTCCAACAACGTCACCAATCAGAGCTTTTGCAAATCGCAACCTAGCCACTAATTAAGAAATTAACAAAAATCAACAAAACTAACAAACTAGCTTACCAACTCTATGTACTGTAAATAACAAATACTCTTTGCTAAACCTAGATGTAGTTAACAATATACAATATATCTCTACTAGTAATAGCCACATCAACTATGTAAGAATCTATCCGGAGCTAGAGGCTCGGCTCGCTTTGCATTTTGTCATTCCGTGACCTTTGTGCCTGCACCTCGCCACACCTTGAATGTGGGTGCAGTCGCAATCGCACCTGAACACGTACTTGTAACCATACCGACACCAACTACTACTACTACTCCACTTCCGTGTCCGCAACCGTATCCGCAACCGCATCCGCATCCGCCACCGTATCCGCATCCGCATCCGTATCCTTATCCGCATCCATCGATGTCGCGGGGAGTGGAACCCCGTTTGTGAACGGCAATATCTCTTCGGCAAAAATCAGAGAGTAGCGAAAACGGCGACACCTCGATTGGAACGAAATTGTTTAGAACACTTTGCGTAAACACCAGTACAAGTACACAAGTACCAGTACCAAGTATCAGTACCCGTATCAGTACCAGTATCACTCGTACAACACGCACACGTACCCCCCACATTTGTCCTAGCGAATAAAAACCTATATATCTGCCCACCATGCGCGTTATCGTTCTGAAAAAGAATCGCCCTAACAAACGCGGCACGCCCACGGCATCCGGGGCGAACTCCTCGCGAGAGCCGCCCAAAAAATCGCCGTACGCCAAAGTAAGAATTAAATTCGATATTCGATATTTACCATATTTGGTTTGCTTTCAATTTTCGACGATGAAATACTCGTTATGCGAGCAATGAGAATCGCGATAACGAGCGTTTCAACCTTTGTTTCCTGTTCAATTTGCCAGTGCAATCAATTTTTGAGTTATCGCGATGTGCACTCGCCGTGCGCCATGTGCAAATGTGCAAATATCTATGTGTTTTCATCATTTCCAAATGCGAAACGCAAAAGCAATTACTTAGCCATAATAACAGCATGTTCAAGTAGCAATCTGTGCATATATTTAGCTCAAAAATTGGTTGTAGTGGCCAGGCATGAAATCTATTTACTCTTTAATAACCATTTACATGCATTATTTTCCAATTACCTTAGCTTGTAAGCCATTGTTGTTACACTCGTATATTTTAATTGTGCGCTTCTTGCTCGAAAAATATGACAATTACAAAGATTTTTGGTGAGAATTATTCTGTGCTTAGGTTTAAGATTCTTCGCATTGTGTGTACAGGACTTCCGTTTCCGAGACATTCGCACGAAGTTTGTTCTGCAATTTCAGAATAAAAGATGCAACCACCGTGCAAAAATACATTTTCATAACTGCAAGGGGTGAAAAGGGTATTTTTGGAACTGAATATATTAGATATTATTTGTTAGTTTACTTACGGAGTGAGATTGTGAGATAGAACATAGTCTGGAGATCATCGTCGTGTACTATTTCCATGAGCGTGTCGATTGTATTGATCGTCTTTGATAAAACAGTTATGGCCAGCCAAAGGAGGAGACAGCATATACTGCCCTGTAATTAAATTAAATTAAATATGCATCCTAAAATAGCCGAAAGGGTTTTTAAAATTTTCCTATCACTTCTTATTCCCCTTATTTCCCTAGAAAACTCACCAGCTCCGTTCCCACAATGAGTATCAACGAGTTCAGAATAGTCAACGCGTTGAGGGTGTTGGAGAAGTAAAGATTTGCCAGCGCACCTTTGTCAGATTCAAAGAGTTCACCCTCAGGCGCCCGGGTGACCAGTTGACCTGGGAACTCCGTTGTAGATGTCCTGACTGCCCCCCTGACTTCCTGATGGGTCCAGTACAATTGCAACAAACCGATGAGGTATTCGAAGAGAGCTATTATCCGGCAGCCAGCCTTCAAGCCGAAGAAATAAAAGCTGGTCTTCAGCAGCTCCGCTTCCTTGCCATTACGTTTGGTTGGCGAGGCCAGAAAATTTCGAATATACGACATTTTCGAACGATTCTGATTCCTATTCCGAGGGATAATGGCGCTGAGTAGATGCTGCCGGCCTACTAATGAACTTTTCAGCAACGGCTACTGATTGAGTTTTGGGTTTACTTCCGGACGGAGAATTAAGTGCACAAGAAAATCCAATTTGATTTATTCGCTTCGCATGGCCGAAATCGAAATCTCACGAAAGAGAGCACGAAAATGGAGGAAAATCTAAAACAATTCAATTTTCCAAGTGTGGCGGCGAGAAGGAAAAAATCGCTTCCGTCCGTCCGTCCGTCCGTCGCTCGCCCTTCCCTTGGCTTGTACTTGTTCAACTTTCTGCCCGAGTCGATGGCACAATCAGTTGCCCATAAGCGAAATTCCTTTACTGATTTCCTTTTAAAAGCATTTTTCGAATTGTCTTGACTGCGAAGGAGCCACTTGAACCTGGCACTCGGCAGGACTCGCTGCCTTCGATGCCCTTTGGCCATTCGCTTCGCTCATTCCCGTTTCATTCAGCTCCACAGCCATTTCGGGACCTGTTTCCAGAGGCCTAGAGGGCAAAAGCGTGTTTCCCATTTTATTTATTATTGTTTGGCGTGCTCCTCTCGTTTCCCGCCTTCCCTCCTGCTTCTGCTGCTCGTCCTGCTGCTCCTGCATTGACAACTTCGGGCTGGGATTGCCTGCAATCCAATATGCTGAAATTATTTCGTTTCGATGGAGAGTCGAAAACTCATTCAATTAATTAAAACAGTCGAGACGGAATTATTTTCAGCGATTTAAAATGCACAAGGGGAGATTTGCTGGCCACCTGCAAAGGCGATTAATTTCGCCGGCCTTTGAGGAGATCTGCAGCTCGTTTGGGTCTCGGGATTTATGCCCACGCCATCTGAGAGTTTGCTCGCTGGGGAAAGGAGGTGAAGGTCAGAGGCTGTGCTCCTAAAGGGTTAATTTTAAATTTATGGCCCTGCCCTTCTTACTTATTCCTGCTCGAATCCTTGCCGGGGGACCCCGATACCGGTCCCGGTCCCGTTCCCGTTCCCGGTCCTGGTCCCTTTCCCTGGAATCTCCGGCATAGGCCAAGTCCGTAGGCCAATCGTGAGGGGAAGCAACAAATTTGCACGTTAACCGCAACCAAAGCAACAATGGGCCCAAGCTCCCTCGATTTATGGGAGTGTGCGGGCGTGTGTCTGGGGTGTGTTGTGTGTGTGTGGCAGTGTGACGTGTGCGTGTGTGGGTGTGGATGTAGGTGACACGGTGATATTTCTCTGGGTCCCGACACGTTATCTGGCCCGTGTTGTTGCCTGTTTGGTTGGCTGCTACTTTATTTTATTGCTTTAATAAATATGAAATGCGCTTACTTTTTCCCTTTTTTCTCGGCATAGTTTTGCTTTCGCCTTTCGCTTTCGCTTTCACTGGCGCCTTCGCTTTTTCCGCGTCACTCGGCCCCAAAAAGAGTGCCTTCAATTAGTTGCCCAAATTGGGTTCTTCTTTATGACAATCCTCTTAATCTTAATCACCCGACTTGATGGCCATCAGAAGGAATTGATGCTAGGAATATTTATGCGCCTGCATGTCTGTGTCTATGAATGAAAGCATAATTTGCTCGGGCGTAAATTTTAATTAATCATAAAAACGCTGGCATAAAAATGCCAACAGGTTCTGCCAGCGGCCTGGCCGTATTTTTCTTTTTTCTCGGCTCTCAGTTCTCAGTTCTCGGTTGCCTTCGCCTAGCACATCCTGGAATTCATATTCATGTTTAATAATAAATCACAAGATGCCGCTGCTGTTGGTTCGCCGGAGCCCGAGGGCAATTGCGGTTGCATCCTTGGAATCCACAGTCCCGGCCACATCCACATCCTCGGCGAGAAAGCCAGCCGAGAAAGGGAAAGTCAAATGCCAAAGGAAACCGGAGTAAAATGGCGCCGGCATAAAAGGATTTGCGGCTAAAGGCAAATTTAATTAAAGACATCAGCGCGATGCCACACACACAATGGCGATGAATCAGGAGCTGAATCCTTGGCTCAGCTCCTTTTAATTGCCAACTACCTGTTCCCCTTGGAACCGGTTGAGAACCCAACCATTATGGCGGCCAAAACAACGAACGCGGCCCGAACAATGGGAATTCATTTGCGAATTTTTGGTATCAATTAACCGGCGGCGGTGGCGGCCCATTCATCATCATCATCGTCATCGGCGGAGTCCGAATCAGAGCCCCGTATCTACCGGATGTATGCTCCAACTAATTTAGTGAATGAACACGCCGCGAAAATGTTCTGCAGTTTTGCATTTCGCGCTAAGAGTTTTGTTGTTTGCTGATAAATATTTAAGTGGCGCTGAGCTCCACTGGGCCGCAGCACTGGGGTTGCCTTTGGGGTTGCTCCGCTCCACCAGACAGACATTTCGACGGGCAGGAGCACTTTTCAGTTGCGATTTCTGGCACCCGCCAAGGGTATAGCATCTGCGAATATCCTTGTCTATCTGCATGTGGGCGTCCGCCTCTGTGTGTGTGTGAGCATTCATTAAAATTTCATTTCAAAATCAGCAGAAATGCTGCTGTAATCTCTTCTAGTCATTTGTTTTCCCAGCCAACAGAACTTGCCATTGTATCCGCACTCTCGACCCGCCGCCTTGCTATCCTGGCAGCCTCGCCAGGCAAGATCCTTGACAGGCATGGGAAATATTCGCCTGTCAGCAGGAGCCAAGTTGATGGAAATTTGTGAAATTGGTAGAAAAAGTGCAAGGACAGGCAAATCGTAACTTGATATGCTTGTGTCTTGAATATTTTATTGCTTCCGAGATAAATCTGCCCCCAGCACGAAGAGTCCTTCTCTAGATCTCACTTGGAGGGCCGGTATTTCTCTTAAATTAAATATTACCAAGGGCAATCGCATCAGTTCAAACCGAAATGGAGACATAATGTGGGACCATAGAGCTAATTTCGTATGTAAAATGTCTAAATAAAATGAACACGAACGGACTCCCAGAAAGATGCCTTCAACTTGGTATTTGGCTCAGATTTGAGGTGAGAATTTATTTCTCTGTTCGAGCGAGTAAAGGAAAGTGTGTCAGTTTAATTTGTAGAATTTTCCTTGCTTGCAAATTGAGGTGAGAACACTTCCTGCTAAAATATATAAATAATAAATGTGACTTGTGATAGTTGAAATAGCTTAATTACTTCCAAATCAAAAGCATTTGTATCAATAAATTGGGAAATTCCTTTGATTTGAATTGATTTTCTTTTCTGAGAGCTTGCTTACTTAGCTGCAAGTTAAATAGTTGAATAAATTAAATGGAATGTATACACAGAAAAAAAAAACGGGATAAAAGTACCGGATTTAATCCGAAGTAGGATTGATT
>JAEIIF010057526.1:0-10589 GCA_018874455.1 Drosophila trapezifrons | reverse complement strand
AAATAAGAAAAATGTTGCTAGCTACATGTTTGTGCTGCCAACACAAATGTTGATTTTGCACAGCACAGAAATTTTTCTTTGCTTCTAGGCTGGATTTTGTTGTTGTCGGGCTCTTAGCTTGAATTTCAGTGCCCGCCCCTGCTAATTCTTTCTCAGCCAAGTTTTCCTTTTTCTTCCACACTTTTTAAGCTGGAGAGGAAAAAATAAGTTTAAGCAAAGCTAAACCAGCTAATTACCGATAAAAATGATATTATAATTACCAAATAAAACCAATTAACTATAATTAATATAATATAATTAGTTATATTATATGAAGCTAATGGTTAGCATTCATAATTGGTATTTATGCACAACAAATGAAAATTAAAACAAGAAAGGTATCTGCAATTAAACAACCATATTACGCATACGCCGTGTAACTCGGCTCCTGGTTTTTTCATTTATAATCTTCCATTACTCATAGGGGCCTCGGTGTTGACGCTTCATTATGCATATTTGCACTATCAGCGGCTGCAACAACAATGATGGTGGGCTTGCCATATTTACTACAATTACTATGTATTTTTCCCACCACCAGCACCAGCTTCACCGGCGATAAAAGCCACGAGAAAAGCAAAGAACCGACTTTTACCGCCTGCTTACATTAAAGTTCGTTGACTTTAGGTTAGGTTAATGGAAAGGGGGGTGGGTGGTAGAGGGCCGCGGAGGAGGTGGCGAGCGGTGGTCGACCGACTCGTGTGGCTGCTGCTGCACTTTTGTCAGCGCTGCTGCGTACGTGTCTCAAATAGGCAAGTTCGAAACGGGCGGTAAAAAATAGGCATAGTAAACAATTGCAATAAAAAAAAATTGCATTTGTTTTATTGCCTCTGAAAGCCGGAAAATTTGTTATTGTGAGTTTTCCATGGCATGTTGGGCCTGCTGTGCGCTTAGTGCATTTTAATTAATTTCAGCCCACACAAAAAAACAGCGAAAATTGTTTAAATTTCTTTGCCTCTCTCTTATTTTGCCTCTCATTATTATTTCCATGCTGGCTGCCTTTTGTTGCAATTGTTGTATTGGCCACCTGCAGCTATGCAGGTTAAAAAGGTTTATTGACTCTATGGCTGCACTTTGTTGGCCACTTGTTGAATGTTGTTGCATTGCATTGTCATTGCCCAATTGGCGAGAATTTTCCAGAAGCTTCAGGCTTCAAAAAGTTGCAAGGAAAACTCCAAAGAGCATTGCGCATGTCCAACTAGATAAAAGCCCCCTGTTTCCCCTCCTTAGAAGTGTTACTTGTTGAGCAAATATTATTGGAAATATGTAGAAACTATATTAATTATGGCATCGTAAAGTGTAACACTTACGAAGTATAATTTATCTTGTATTGCTGAAAGATCTTTGAATACTTTCTTTATAATTAATCCCTAACCTTTGCCTGTGGTTTTATGCTGCTAGAAAATAGGGTTTTTAGGGGGTGTAATCCTCGGGAGTTATATCGTGAGGTATAAGTTATAATTGCTGGTGGTTCCACAATTAAATAGACATTCAGAGCTTAAGACTTGAGTGCTTTAAAATGGGTCAATTATTTGAAACCCCAAACTTGTCCAAAGTCTCGAAGAATTATATGTTTGCGCCTTAAAGCTGAAATTGGAACGGCTTTTGGCCAAGTTTTTTGTGTGTGCCAAATTCCTTGGGCACTGTCCAAAGGCATTGATGGAGCTGGGAGCCGGTCCAGGTCCAGTTTGCCGGTGGAGATGTTGCAACCCCAACATGCCATGGAACTCCATTCAGCGCGGCGCGGCCCGCATTTTCGCATTTTGTTTTGGCAAGCTGCTTCAGGTCATTGATCCAACGGATGGATGGATGGATTGGATGGTTGCTTGCTGTTTGTTTACGAACCCATTTACCATTTATACGAACACGGGCCCGCACAATAATCTTGGAAATTTGGCCCAGTGCCCAGCGAGCTTTGGCCCTCGACGGAGTTTCGCTTGAGCGCCCTGCGAATGTACGAGTATTGGCTGAATTAGATTTCGTGTTATTTCTTTCCTTATTTCGTCTGGTTTATTGCCAATCGGCTTAGCATAAATTCGCACCTTTCAATTGTTTATGTTTACTTGCTTCGGCTTTGGCTCGGATTTTGATTCGGTCTCGGTTTCTCACCGGTTTGTTTGTCCATCTGTCCAAGTCCGAGTCCGACTCCGTACCGTATCCGTGCGTATTTTTACCGCTGACGTAGTGGTTTGCCTAGACCCACCTAGCCACAACCACCACCACCACCCATTGACGTGATCGTGGTCCACTCATCCATCCGTATTTGACCTTTGCAGCTATGTATGCGATCTTGTTTGCTCGATCGATCGATCGATTGATCACCGCTCGCATGAATGGGGGCTAGTTTTGCATTGAGAGCTGGCTTTGGACCATTTCCAAGTGAAATCTATGAAAGTTGAGCCGCTGCTCCGCTGGCTCTGATGTGTCCGCCTCTGGCAATTGCGCCAAGAGATCTCTCGTACTTTTTGAGGCCGCCGAAATATGTAGTTTTCGCTACCTTATTGGCTTAGGTTTGGCTAATGGCTTAAAACGGTGTTTATAAATATTCATTGAACCAGTTGTCTATCTTTAGCTCAACTTTTATACTTAACTTGCTTATCAACAAACATTTGAAGCCGCTAGAATTGTCTAGAAACTATGAGTGTTTTTTTGTTTTGACACACATTTTGGCACAAACTAAAATGCTCATATATTAAGGTCTAGCAAAACCTTTAAAACAAAAGAAGTAATTAAATATACAATAAAAATGTTCAGTTTATTTCCTTTGCTTTTTGTTTTTCCATAAAATTACGTATTTATTTCTAAAAATAAATAAAATGCCGACTTTATTTTGACAAAGACAAGAAGAAGGTTTGGATATATGTACATCTCGGTTGCCGAAGGTAGACCCTTCTTCCTCAGCAGCGTGAATAATACCTTTTTGTAGCTTGCTTGGGAATTCTAGTTACGAAAATAGATCACTTTTAGAGGCCGCATTTATCCAAATCTCAGTAAAAAGTCATCCTTGATGTTTGGTGTTCTATAAAATTCTTTATTTCATAAAAATATTTTATCACAATAACTTAAGCTCTAGATGGATCGCTCGGGGGTGTTGGACACCCCAAAAAAAGTACATAATAAATGGGATCAATGACAGAGAAACTACATAAATATTAGGTAGAAAAGAGAACAGTTAATCGCTTGGATTGTGATGTGCGTGAAGTTTAAAGTTAACGTTAAGTACAGTATATGCTGCTGCCTTTGGTTCGCTACTTTGCGCAGGTCGAAGGAGAAGCAGGCGCGCCTTTGGCAACACACATCGGCCACCGGATGCCGCCGATCCAACTGCAATCCCAGTCCCGGGCCTCTACATGCCCTCGCAGGTCGACATGCAGTCCTTGTAGCTGGGGAAGTTGTTCTCGTTGCCATCGCAGCCGCCGAACTTGAACTCGACGCACTTCTTCTGCTCCGGATCGTAACGCCATCGGGGGATCAGGGCCCGGCAGACACCCTTGCGCGCCGGCATCAGGCAGAACTGCTCCGGATGGGTGTTGCGTCCTGTGTTGGCCACATCGTCCAACGAGATGGCGTCGAAGAAGTCGCTCACATCGTCGTACAGGTCCATGGGTCTTGCCTCGCTGTTTCCAGCCAGCAGGAGGAGCAAAAGCGCCACTGCCACACTTCCCACTATTAGTCCTCTCAATTGGTCGCACATTTTATGTGTTTTTATTGTTACTTTATCTCAACTATTTCCGTTCACAGATCTCTTTCACTTGTGTTCACCTGGCTACTTGTGGCACGCAACTGTTGGCTCTGCAGGTCCAGCTTTTGATTTTATATGGCCAGTGATGTGACCAAGCGCGCCGATCGTAGTCCGAGGGGGGTGAACTCCCATTTAAGAGCTGCTTGAAGCTACCAAGCAAAGCTTTCATCTAGTATCCAACGCTCTTAAGTCTCTCTTTTATCGGAATGGATCAGCTTGTTGCTAGTTTCGAAGGTTTTTCAAAGTATTTCGGTTATTGGGGATCCAAATAAGTAAAACTTGGGCAAGTTAAAAAGAGCTCGTGTACAATATAACAACATTTAACGATTTTTGTGTTTTTTAGTTTTATAAAAATTGTATTTAAAGTAAAATAAAAAATAAAACTTAAATAATTTTAAAAAACTTTATTAACGATGTAGAATACAATTTTCAATAATATTTATACTCTACTACTCCCTACGCCACTATTAAGACTTTTTAAGCTGAGTTTATTATTTATTTTTATTATAATTAAAAAATAATATATAATTTTTTAAATGTTGCGCATTTTCTATCATATTGCTGCGATCGATTGTCTATCGATCAAGTTATCGATAACTCATATTGCCATTTCACATCTCTTAAACATTAATGTGAAATTCTGGCGCCGAATTTGTTTAAATCAGCTTAAAACTATAATTAAAAGTAAACTATGGCTCGTGATTCGCTTCTGTCGTGGATGCGAAATCTTGGAGAGAAGGGTCGTCAGGATGAGCTGGAGTTGCTGATTCAAAATAAGCCCATTAAGGAGGTAAGAGTCCTTGAAGTTGAGGCGTCTAAACAATAGTTAACCTTATTTGTTTATAAGCTAACTGACACGCTCAGTGCCACGATGTGCCGCAGCGAGGGGATAACCTATTGGAATTACTTGCTCCTCGGCTTCAATCCGGACAGCCAGGAAGCGCGAGAGAAGCGATTCGCCTGCGTGCGCAGTTTCATGGACGGACTGCGGAGCATGGAGCTCAGCTACAAGCAGACCTTCGACCTGATCACGCGCCTGTCCCAGGACCTGGTTACCTTCTCCTCCGACCAGCTGGCCTGGATCGTAGAGCATTGTATTGATGGGCTGCGTCTGGGGGACGCCAAGTGCGTGGGCTGGAAGGACCTGTTGCCGGATGCACTGTCTCTGCTGTCGGCCAGGCCGCGGTTTCTGCTCAACGGCATTTATGTGGAAGGAGCTGAGTACAGGAAAACGACAGTTCGAAATATTTCCACCATGCAATGGCCATCTACGATTCTCACGCCCATTGCCGACATGTTTAAGTGGGTGAAAAGTCTCCAAGAACTTTCAATAGCTAATGAAATCTTTTTATTTTAGGGAAATGAACCTGAGCAACGCCGAGGTTCTGACTGTGCTGAACAAGTTCTCTGGGGCCCTGCAGGAGCTGTCTCCCATGGAGCTGCCTGCTCTGTGCTTTCAGCTCTTTTCCATGTGCAGCAGTGCATCTCAGTTGATTATCCCGCTGCTGGCCCTGGAAAAGTATTTTCATCGCAATTTCTACAAGCGCCTGTTCTCGGATATGTGCAGCAACTCCACAAACCTGGACAGCATTGGTTGGTTTGAACTTATCTTTATAAAGGTTTCATATAAGAAAACAATCTCTAACTTTAGACTCCTATTCGGACAAGGAACTGCGGGAGGCAGAGGAGACCATACTGCATCATTTGAACTATTGTACCATGTACAAGTTGACGGAGAAACACTTGGCTATAATGTTAAGGGTGAGCTTATAATACTGAGTATTTAATTATTGATTTACAGAGCAAATCCCATGTATTTATCAGAACTTCCTGCATATGCCCGATGTGGTCCTCACGCCCTTTATGCTCAGTGCCATTATTTCCATGACGACCATAAACCGCGACCCAGAGTCGGCACGCACCTCTCATTCCATTCTGCTGCCCTTCCTGCGTAATGTCATAAAAAATAACGAGGAAGAGCGAACCTTGGCTGACTATTCCGTTTGGTATCGCGACACATTGCAACGCAAACAGGTCGACCTGCAGCAGGTTTTTGCAGTGCTCATAGATCAGAACAAGGATGGCAAGGATGTGATCACACCCGGCCTGGTCCACTTGATATTCTACCTGCTCAAGTCGCATTCGCCCAAGATGCACACTTTGTCCATTACCTTCCTAACGAAGTTTATTCGCAAACGATTCATTTTTGGCCAGGGAATAATCAAGCTAATTTCCGAGTGGATGATCGTATACCAGGATCAGAATCAGTTCTCGGGTGGGTACACTATATACTATCAAAGATATTACAGAGATTACAATGAGTGTTTATTCTAGAATGCCTCACCCTCCTGAGCGTGGCTGATACGTACACCGTCTCGGAGTGCATAAAGGCCATTCAAAACGTTATGGAGCACATGCAATGGGTATGGCTTTCACATGGTAGATCGTTTTTGATAAAATCTATAGTTATTCTTACTATTCCTTAGCTCTCTGGAGAACAAGCCATGCGCATGATGAACTTTATTCTGCCCTTATTGAAAATATCGAATCGCGTACGCGATGCCTTGATTGATGTTCTCTGCAAAGCCATGAGCTCAAGGTGGGCTTAAAACTCATCACGAAATGCATATTATATGTCTTTATCTTTCAGCGGCATTCAAAAACGTCGAATGGCCATTTATGGCTTCTGTATGATCCTGAAACAGCTCAACAACAGCAACGCAGTGCGTCAGACTTCAAGTGCAACCAGCTTCTGCACCCAGCACAGTATTTCCGGTTACTCTATGATGACCCAGAACACGCTGGGAAGTCGCAGCAACCCACAGCGTAACTTTGACATGCTGACGCTGGAAATTATAGGAATGTTGCGAAATTGCTTGCAGCAGCAGTTTGACATACGCTGCACCCTCTACGAGAGTAAGCCAGGGAATATGTCTCTTTGTATCGCACCATTTTAATGTACTATTTATGGGTAGATCTTCAGAGGGCCGTGGAGCTTAATGCTAAGCTGGTGCCCCATGTCCTGCAGGTCATCGATTGGCACTTTCGGAGCTTCTTCGAAACGCCCGCTGCAGAAGATGCTGGCGATGATCTGGATACAGTTTTTCGCATTCGCTACGACCAGTTGGTTACCGCCAGCGATGACCAGCATATGGAGATTCAGCTCAACGATAACCTTGGCCGGTTGATCCAGTTTGTGGCCAACTGTTTGACCATCTTTCAGCGGGCCCCAACGGGCTACGACACTCGGGAGATGAATCGCCTCATGAACCTTTGTGAGGAACGGATGGTGGCCAATAGATTGCCCCTGGAAGACATTGTAAGTGAAATTTTAGAATTAGAATTTAGAATAATGGAATACCCTTTGTTATAGGCACTCCCAGCCACACACCTTAAGTGCGCTTTGGTGTTGCAGCAACTAAATATTATCGAGGGACTCATTTCCCATTTGTTGCTTCGCTCCAAGCCGCAAAACGATGCCGTATCTCAGATATTGCCACTATTCAGTCAGCATCTGAAGCTTCTGGACAATCTCAAGACCCTAGCGGGTGCATCTAAGAAAAGCGTGAAGCAATCAAAACAAACGGCCAACAATACCACGCGATCCAGCACCCTCAATCTGACGTTGAATGGGGTCCCAGTGAAGAACATGTGCACGCAGCCGGATAACATTTGGGATCTGGCTATACTGGACAAGCTGCTTCATCTACTGCTTGAGTGAGTGACTCCTAAATGCATTTAAAGATTATATTTTAAACAAATATTGCACTTATTTTTCCAGTGATGTCGTTGCCTTTGCCTCTCCTGATAAGACGGTTCATCTGCGATCAAATCAGCCCCTGGTTCGCTATACTATAATGATTACTGCTGGCAAATTGGAAAGTATACGCCAAGAGCCGGACTATAAGCAACTTAGTTACAGCAAACGGACCTTCAAGCAGCTGGCCGACATCACCAAGGTTATCTACGAGCGCTGCATTCGTCGCCTGCCCGAGTTGTGGAGGGAATTCGATATGGCGAGCTCAGCATTAGCCGCTCAGTGTTTTGCTGAATGCCTAAGGACAGCCCATCAGACCTATCCAAAGAAGTTCCAGGAATTCGTCAGGGTATTCGGTAAGACACTATATACACTATATATATCATTCATTACATCGACTCACTCTCAGATATGGCATCCTTAAACAAGAGCAAGGAAGTTACGTACATTGTTCAGGATGTCTTGGACGAGTTTATGACGGAATACGGCAGCGATGAAGCAATCTGCAATGATGAGTCTGTTGCCAAAGTGGCCATTTACCTTTTGGAAGCTCTAGAAATTCTGCTGGATCACATAGAGTTCGGAGAGCGTGCGGCCACCGAATCGTACACGTGGCTGCTACGGTTCTGCACCAAGTACGAGATTCTTAATGCCGACATGGGCTTGGTGCACCGAATGCTATTCGCCCAGCGCCAGAAAACACATTCGGGTCCATTTTTAGAGAGTATTGCCAGGCAATTGGGACACGTTCTTGGCACTCAAAATGATAATTTGTCACTGGATTCCGTGGAGCTGAGTCTAAAGTCGATAAGTACAGTGACCGCCGAGAGCTGCCTGCAGCACCTCTATGCAGCCGTCCAGAAGCAACTGACGGATGTGGACTATTTTGTTACCAAGGCCAATAACTTAAACTACAAGTGCCAAATAGTTCCCGAAACGGATCAGATATATTGGCGAGGTAACCTCGATGCCATGGATCGTTCCATTTGCACTCAGATAATCCACATCTCACGCACTCTGCTGTGGCTTACCCACCTTTGCATTCCCCTGGGTTCCTCGATGGACGGCCTCATGAAGTTGCTGATTCAGCACTACACATGCATGAAGAACCTGGCCAAGCACTATATATCCTGCTCCTCGTCCGATGACAGCATGGAAAATATTCGAAGCACCAAGTAAGTCGAAGCTTTCATTACTTTATCAAGGATCTAAAAGTCTTACATTTGATCGACAGATTCGAGCTGCTGCTGAGGGATGTGGGCAAGCAGCTGCCGGCCAATGTGTATGAGCTCATCACCTACATTGAAGCCAATACCCTCGATGAGGATGCACAGCAGCATATGAAGAAGCGCAAGGTTCAGGCGGAGCGAGCCAAGATTCTGCGAGAGACAAGATTGATTCCCAAAGTCATAATGGTTATCGAGGACTTCAACAAGCACATCATCCTGTTGTCCAAAAAGACGAAGACCCAGGGCAGGCTGACAGACTATTTGCACTTGGGAACTATGCGTGACTTTGATATTAGATCGACGGATCTGAAGGCGGCCATAGAGCGTAGCTTATCGGATGGTCGTAATATTTCCCAGGAGGACAGCAATGACGAGGATGAGGGAGATGATGATGCTCACTCCAATACATATCCGGAGGAAAACGAGGAGAGTGAGGAGGAGGCGGAAGCGGAGCCTGAAGAGGTTGAAGAACCCATAGTAGTGGAGAAGAAGACTCAGCGCCGGAGGCGTGCTCCTAGTACTGAATCGGAGGATACTCAACCGAAACGTAAAAGAGGTCGCAAGCCTGCCAATGAAAGGCAGGAATCCAATGAGGAGCCGCCCACAACTAGCTCAAAAGCAAAGAAACCCAAGAAGGATTCAAGGGAACAGCCGAAAAGGGCAGCTCAGGCCACATCAGATGAGAATAAATCGCCCAAAAAATCAGATCACAGAGGGGAAAACCAAAAGGCAAAAGAAACAACAGAAGTCGCAAAGCCAGAAAAACCCGCGGCGAAAGATAAGCCCCAAGTCAGCCGCAGATTGGGTCTTGTCCGTTCTGGGAGGAAATGATTTAAGTTCGAAGGGTTTTTGTTACTTTTTCTTTTAGGTTACATTTACTACAAGTATAAGATCGTAAATAACTTTACACAGCTCGCATATGTATAAAAAGTTGATTTATTAAATTAAAAATTCATGTGGACTGGTTCTGTACAAGCTATTACCACTGCAAAAAATAAATAGGTATTAGATGCTACATATTGTTAAATAATTAATTTTAGACTCACATTCTGCGAGTGGCCGTGGCCAGAGACATGGGCGTTTCCATTGCTGTCCACGGAGACTGTTCGGCCGTCCGGTCGCTTCCACACCGAAACCTCATCATTCCACACGCCGGCTTGATCATCACGAGCCACAAAGTTATCACCCTGCACACGAGCATCGTTGATGCTGCGGCTGCTCCTTTGAACCACAAATCCTCCGTTGTCGTAGTCCACGGTGCGACCAGGTCGCTCCACATGGAATTGCGGGCTGCGGCGCTCCCTCTGAACTACAAATCCCCCGGAACCAACATCCACTGTGCGACCAGGACGCTCCACATGGAATTGAGGGCTACGGCTCTGCCTTTGAACTACAAATCCTCCGTTGTCGTAGTCCACCGTGCGACCAGGACGCTCCACATGGAATTGAGGGCTACGGCTATGCCTTTGAACTACATATCCGCCTGAACCAACATCCACTGTGCGACCAGGACGCTCAACATGGAATTGAGGGCTACGTGGTCTTCGCGGAGCAGGGGCGACACCTCCGGGATAAGCCGGATAAGGATTTGCAGCGACTAAACCAGGTCCGCTGACGGTGTGAGCGCCTTTAAAATAGCACGAGATTACAACATATTCGTCGTGTTTTCATCCTTTAAATTACCTGGACCTCCAGCCTTCCTGCGGTTCACATATGTGTTTCCCTGTTCATCCGTGTAAACGTGTTCTTTTGGCGCCGATGAGTGCTGGAACTGACCACCTACACCAGGCACGGTGTAGGCACCATCGTTTTGTCCTCGTATGTA
>JAEIIF010057497.1:0-24257 GCA_018874455.1 Drosophila trapezifrons | reverse complement strand
CGGCATCGAGCTGGAATTCGAGATGAAGAACCCCTTCGTGGAGCCAACCAAGATAGATGAGTCGAATGCCTACTGGCTGGCCTTCAAGAAGGCCCTCGATGACCTGTAAGGATGCGGAAGAGAAATCGAGAAGCATAGCTCTGATTTTAATTATTTGTATCTATTGCAGTGGCCTTAAGACGCGGGTTCGAGTTTTCCCCGGAGCCACGGACAGCCGTTATGTGCGCCATGCGGGCATTCCGGCTTTGGGTTTCTCGCCCATCAACAACACCCCCATCCTGCTCCACGATCACGACGAGTTCCTGAAGGCCGATACCTACTTGCATGGCATCGAGGTGTACAAGAAGCTCATTCCCGCTGTTGCCGATGCCTGAAGAACTGATTCCAAACTTAAATACATTAAAATCTGCATTTTTATATTGTTTCTCTTATTATTATGTATGTTTTTAAAGCTCTGCAAAAGCCCGGGGTCAAAGTCCCAATGGCATGTCAATAAAATAATCTTTAAAGACTAATTGCTTATCGAAACTTTGGTTAACTGGGTTTGAGTGATTTGCTTTTTGACTTTATCAGATGGGAACACATATATGTTTATCTAAATGATAATAATAATGAGCGAAATAAAGTGGCCACCCCGCTACACCTGGCGGCTTTCCGGAATTAAAAGATTCTGTGCAGGCGTAGATGGAATATGGCATAAACTGCAGGCGTTTCTAATCAACCCCAAGCTCAGTGTCCACAAATGATAACGTCCAGACCGTACTGAGACTTAAAACCGAATAACGACGCGCATTACGAGACAGTCGGATTATTACAACTGAGTATTCAGCTCAAAATGTGCTCGGAGCAATGGAGGAACAATGAGGAAATAAAAATATTCCAGGAGTATCTGCGTATTCCCACAGTGCATCCAGATGTGGACTATAGTAAGAGTCGCGGTTGCCCCTAAAGATTCGATTAATAGAATTTTCTATAAATTACCAGCTGCCTGCGTTGAATTCCTCAAGCGACAGGCCACAAGCCTGCGCCTGCCCGTGGATGTGGTTGTTCCTGTCCTGCCATCAAAGCCTGTGGTCATTATGAAGTGGCTGGGCCAGAGTCCCGAGCTGCCATCGATTATTTTGAACTCGCACATGGATGTGGTTCCCGTGTTTGCCGAAAAGTGGGCCCACGACCCCTTCGCTGCCCACATGGACGAGGAAGGACGCATTTATGCACGTGGAGCACAGGACATGAAGTCAGTGGGATGTCAGTATCTGGCCGCCATTCGTGCACTCAAAGCCAGTGGCTACCAGCCCAGGAGGACTGTGTATCTGACTTATGTGCCGGACGAGGAGACTGGCGGAGATATGGGCATGGCCGAGCTGGTGAAGGGCAGTTACTTCAGGAGCATGAATGTGGGCTTCAGCCTGGACGAGGGCATCGCCAGCGAGGACGAGTCATACCCCATTTTCTATGCGGAACGCACTCTGTGGCGTGAGTTCGGATGGTTTGATAGTGGCCCTTAGAGCTTTAGTCCTATTCCCCGACAGATCTTCGCCTAAAATTCAGTGGCTCTTCCGGACACGGCTCTCTCCTGCTGGAGAATACTCCTGGCGAGAAGTTTCAGCATGTTTTGGACAAGCTAATGGAGTTCCGAGAGACCCAGGTCCAACGACTGGCCAATAATCCATCTCTGGACATTGGAGATGTCACCACCGTTAATCTGACCCAGCTGAGGGGAGGAGTGCAGAGCAATGTGGTTCCTCCGCTATTGGAGGCTGTCTTTGACATCCGCATAGCCATTACCCAGGACGTGGATGAGCTGGAGAGGAAGGTTTGCCACTGGTGCGAGGAGGCTGGTGGAGGAGTAGAACTGGACTGGATTCTAAAGTGCCCCTACGTGGCGCCAACCAAGACAGACGCCTCCAATCCCTTCTGGCTGGCCTTCAAGCAGAGCCTGGATGAACTGTGAGGGGGAACGCTCGGAACGCTAATGAGATTGTCCCGCTAATAATGTTTTTGCTATTTCAGCGGCCTGAAAACCCGTGTTCTAGTTTTCCCCGGAGCCACTGATAGCTGCTACGTCCGGGAGGCCGGAATTCCCGCTCTGGGCTTCTCCCCCATCAACAACACTCCGGTGCTGCTGCACAATCACGATGAATACCTGCGGGCCGACACCTATCTGCACGGCATCCAGGTGTACAGGAAGCTCATCCCGGCCCTAGCTGACTCATAGAACTTGCCCTTGGTACTGCCCACCACCTGATGAATCAAACATGAATTAAATACCTTCAGCTCGATACACCATTCAGTCTTTGATTTGCCTTATCGCCTCTGAATTTCATATCAGTTTACAGTGAGTAATATGTGGAGTCGATGAGTGTTGGAACCGAAATAAAATGTTTAAGTGTTATGATTACCTCAAATCATATCGCCTATAACTTCAAATAAAAGAAAAAGCTGATAGTAAAAGGGGTTTACTTTTTATGGCACATTTTCTGCATATTTATTAGTATTCATTATGGGCTTTTAATCGTATAATGAATAGATTAGACAGTCTATAGCAATACAATTAGATCCTTTAATATTATAGCAATGTTTTATATTCTAATCTCCGCCCTGAACTAATTACAACACTTGTAAAATCATCAAGGGTACCCCAACTCCGGTGAGTAAAGCCTGTTCTGGATTTATCATAACTATATCGAATGTTGCCACCGTTTGCTATCAGACATTTGTTTTGGGAGCATTTTTCGAGCCAGAATACACGCGGTTATCATTTTGGGAACAGTAAGCGGCGTCGCTGATAGCACACTCATTATTTGATAATAATTAAAAACCAAGGCCATAAAATCAAAATCAGCCAACACGAAAATACCTGTATAAGCCCACAGCTCAGCAAGCGTCGCACATTCGAGTTGGATCGCTGACAGAGTAGACATCGCCGCACAATGAGCTCACAAAAATGGGAGGACAACGAGGAAATTAAGATCTTCCGGGAATACTTGCGCATTGCCACCGTCCAGCCAGATGTGGACTACAGTAAGGAAGCCATTGGGGATCTTTAACAGATTTCTTATAATTAATTTTAACCTCCAGCCGAGTGCGTGGAGTTCCTTAAGCGACAGGCCCACAGCCTGGATCTGCCCGTGGACGTCATTCATCCTGTGGAGGACAAGCCCGTGGTGATCATCAAGTGGGTGGGAACAGAGCCGGAGCTGCCCTCGATCATCCTTAACTCGCACATGGACGTGGTGCCCGTGTTCCGCGACAAGTGGACCCACGATCCCTTCGCCGCCGACATAGACGAGGAGGGTAACATCTTCGCCCGCGGTACCCAGGACATGAAGTCGGTGGGCACCCAGTATCTCGGAGCCATTCGCCTGCTGAAGGCCAGTGGTGTCCAGCCCAAGCGCACCATATTCGTGACCTTCGTGCCGGACGAGGAGATTGGCGGGGCACTGGGCATGCAGGAGTTCGTCAAAACGGAGTACTATGCCAACATGAACGTGGGATTCAGTATGGACGAAGGCGGCACCAGCGAGATCGATCTTTTCTACGTCTTCTATGCCGAGCGCATGCGATGGGGTAAGGATGCACAACCCCGGCCAGCTTGAGGGGGACTGAAAGCCTTCCTATTCTTGCACAGGAATGAAACTGGACTTCAGCGGAACCTCGGGACACGGCTCCATGCTGCTGCCCAACACCGCCGGCGTGAAGCTCAACTACGTGCTGAACAAGATGTCCGAGTTCCGCGACTCGCAGGTCCAGCGACTGGCCACGGATCAGACCATCAACATCGGCGATGTGACCACCATCAATCTCACCCAGCTGAGCGGCGGAGTGCAGAGCAACGTGGTGCCCCCGCACTTCGTGGCCATCTTCGACATGCGCCTGTCCATCACCCTGGACGTGGTTGCCTTCGAGAAGCAGATCCGCGACTGGTGCGAGGAGGCGGGTGGCGGCATTGAGATCTCCTTCGACGAGAAGGAGCCCTACGTGGCGCCCACCAAGATCGATGACTCGAATCCCTTCTGGCTGGCCTTAAAGGCTGCCACGGATGAGCTGTAAGCAGGAGTCTAGTATGTCTCCTTACGAGTTTATAACAAACAAAAACTATTCCAGGAACCTGAAGATCTACCCGATTGTCTGCCCCGGAGCCACCGACAGCCGGAACATTCGCGCTCAGGGAATTCCGGCCCTGGGATTCTCGCCCATCAAGAACACCAAGATGCGAATCCACGACCACGACGAGTACCTGGGAGCGGATACCTACTTGAAGGGAATTCAAATATACAAGAAAATTCTGGGCAACCTGGCCGAGGTCTGAAACTAATTCGAAATATAGAATGGGAACCTTATCGCAATAAAGATTGTTCAGTTTTGAACAAATTGATATGAAAATACCAAGCTCTGCTATCTTATCTGGGCTTTATTAAACGAATATGTTTTCGCGACGAGATATCTTGTATCTAACGAATACACAGATAATAGAGGATTCACCCTATATAAGGAATAAAGATACACAGCGTGAGTAGCGGAAAACCCATTAAAAAAAACGAAAATCATCAATCAAAACAGAGTTGATGGATCATTCTTGGTAGAATCTGAATTTATTTATCCGAAAATACGACCCAGTTTTATGGTTGGTGTAGAGATAACCACAATTAGGAAGACCTAGACAAGTGGTTCTCATTTTGGTAATAGAACTGCGGTTCAGTTGATAAAGCTGTTATCATCCAGACCGCAACCACACTTGGTAATCATTAAACGCCTTGAACTTAGATCTTAAAGCCTCCCGAATATATAAGACCAGCGAATCGCGAATGCCTCTCATTCGTTGATTATCACTCCCAAAGGCAAGATTGCAGATCAGGATACGCCCAGAATGAGCTCGAAGTGGGAAGACAATGAGGAAATTAAAATATTCCGGGAATACCTGCGCATCCCAACCGTACACCCTGATGTTGACTACAGTAGGAGATGCTCTAGCTCTACTTGAATCCCTCGAAATATTCATCTCTTTGAAACCCCCACAGCTTCTTGTGTGGAGTTCCTGCAGCGTCAGGCGAGCTCCTTGAACCTCCACGTGGATGTGGTCTGTCCAGCGGTCCAATCGAAGCCGGTGGTGATCATGAAGTGGCTGGGAAGCCAGCCGGAACTGCCATCGATTATACTCAACTCTCACACGGATGTGGTGCCCGTGTTTCGGGACAAGTGGAGCCATGATCCCTTCGCCGCCGACATAGATGAGGAGGGTCGGATCTATGCCCGTGGCACTCAGGATATGAAGTCAGTGGGCACCCAATATCTGGGAGCTATTCGGCTTCTCCAGGCCAGCGGTTTCCAGCCCAAGAGGACTGTGTACGTGACCTTTGTTCCTGATGAGGAAACCGGAGGAGTGTTGGGCATGGCGGAGTTCGTCAAAACGGATTACTACCAGCAAATGAACGTGGGGTTCAGTCTGGACGAAGGAGGCACCAGCGCGACCAATGTGCACCATCTGTTCTACGCTGAGCGGCTGCGATGGGGTAAGTTCGGACTGCGACCCTAGTTGGACCGGCAACTGAGCCCTCCCCTCTCCGGCAGGAATTAAATTCAAATTCAGTGGAACCTCCGGACACGGCTCCCTGTTGCTGCCCAACACCGCCGGCGTTAAGCTGAACTACGTGCTGAACAAGCTCACGGAGCTCCGCACCTCGCAGGTGGAGAGCCTGGAGAAGGACTCGAGCCTCAGCAAAGGCGATGTGACCACCGTGAATCTCACCCAGCTGAGCGGCGGAGTGCAGAGCAACGTGGTGCCGCCGTTCTTCGAGGCGGTCTTCGACGTCCGCCTAGCCATCACCGTGGATGTGGTGGCCTTCGAGAAGCAGGTCCGCGACTGGTGCGAGGAGGCGGGTGGTGGCATTGAGGTGGACTTTTTCCAAAAGGAACCCTATGTAGGGCCCACCCACCTGGACGACTCGAACCCATACTGGTTGGCCTTCAAAGCTGCCATTGACGAACTGTGAGTACACAATAAGCATTACTTGACTTGACTGGACTTGACATTATCTTTGTGGTTTTTCAGTGGCGTGGAGGTCCATCCCATTGTGTGTCCCGGTGCCACCGACAGCCGATATATCCGCCAGAAGGGAATCCCCGCCATTGGGTTCTCACCCATCATAAACACGACCGTCCGGATTCACGATCACGACGAATTCCTGCAGGCGGATATATATTTGAACGGCATTGAAGTGTACAAGAAGATTATTCGCAATCTGGCAGAGGTATAAGCCGTAATAAAAGGTTAATAAAGATAAGCCCATAGAAGAAAAGCGAGTGCAAGGTTTAATAGAAACACATCTTATCAGCATCATCTTGAGTCCTTGAGAGATCTAGCCGAACCAAAAGTAGACTCTCTCTACCTTGTTGTATTTACTTTGGAACAACGCAAGCCAGGCTTCTATTTATTGATTAAATTAGACTTAGTCAGTTGCTTAAATTCTGTGTAGAATCGCTAGCTAGAGTTCTTTGTCGATCGTTGTTTTTGATATTATCTCCGAAGGGATATCAAATTGTAAGTAATCCGCTTCAGGAGACTCGAGACCAGGCAGCCGAGGATGTGCTCTCCATCGACGATGTGTTGTCCTCCGGCCTGTGGACCGCCGCCGTGCTGCTGCCACGCTTGCCACTTGCCGCTGGAGACGCTGCGTCCGGTGAAGAGGCACTACTGCTGCACTGCGGACTCCAAGTGCGATCTGTGCAGCAAGCAGCCGGAGTTCTGCTCAAACTACTTGCGAAACAAGTACATAGTGGACTCGCTGAGCTGCCTGTTCCGCCTCACCCAGTTCCAGGTGCTGGCCACCCTGTTCCGCCTGGCCTGCGACGAGATCAAGCCGCTGTGGCATTACCCACGCGACCGCGTCTGGTCGGTGATGGAGAATGTGAAGACGCCGTACACGGAGCTGCTCGACCTGAAGATTTACCACAGCCTATACGACCGCCTCGGGCAGCCGATCGACCTGATGGACCGGACCAATGCCTACAAAGTGATCCGTCTGATTTTTCTGATCCCAGTGCTGGTGCCCGATGATCGGGAACGCCTCGTGGCCATGCTGCGCCAGCTCAACAGCCGCGCCTTGTGTCCCGTAAACCTGGAGGCACTGCTGCTGATCCTGACTAACTTGCGGCTGGACCGGCTGGTGTTCGATATCTTGGAGCAAGACGCGCGGCTCCGGCGGTTCCACGGTGCCAGGGAGTTCTGGAAGCTGTGCCAGCTGTATCAAGAGGAGCCCGTCGCTGAAAATAGGTCGGTGGAGCGCAAGCGGCGCCGGAAGAAGATCTTAAAAACCAAGAACAACTACTCGCTGAAGAAGCCAACCGTATCGCGCAGGTCCATCAATGTGCCGATCTTCTGCACCCGCCGTCCTTCGCAGGCCGCAGAGATCATGGAAACCACTAGCCGAGTCGAGGAACAAATCGTCCGATCCGAGCCCACCTCCCGACGCAGCAGCACCAATTCTCAGCGGCGCTCCAGCTTTCAGAGGACTCTGGCGCCGACCCAGGCACGATCGCCCGGGGGACCCGGATGGATTCCGGCGTCGGTACCAGGAACCTCTTACTTGCTCCCTCATAGCACACCCATCCTTGGGCTTCGCTCTCTCTATCTCACTTGGTAATCGCGGTCCAAATTAAAAATAATAAAATTTAAAGTGATTTAAAGAAAAAAGCCCCGTGCATGTGGGTTGGTCCTCCCTTCTGAGGCTTGCCAGAACCAAAGGGTTCTGTCTGGTTCCATTTGCTTAGATAATTGAGAGGCTTTGCTGATAAGCACTGTTATTAACAAACAGCCCCAAAAGATAACCGTTTAAATGACATAAGAAACGAGGGTATAAAGCCAGCGGATGAGTTAAGACGTTTATTCGCCGATTATCTCTCGTCGCGGTATCATTACTAAGGAATAACTTACCCAAAATGAGTCTGGCGAAATGGGAAACCAATGAGGAAATTCGTATATTCCGGGAATACTTGCGAATTCCTTCCGTACATCCTGATATCGATTATAGTAAGGCCTTGGTTAAACCGGACTTAATCAGAGTCACTAATACCATTTTATTAGCTGCCTGCGTGGAATTCATAAAGCGTCAGGCTGACTCCCTGGATCTTCCGGTGGATGTTGTCTACCCAGCAGTTGAGTCCAAGCCCGTGGTGATCGTCAAGTGGCTGGGAACCGAGCCGGAGCTGCCATCGATCATCCTGAACTCGCACATGGACGTGGTGCCCGTGTTTCCGGATAAGTGGACCCACGAACCCTTTAGCGCCGACCTGGACGAGGAGGGCAGAATCTTTGCCCGCGGCACCCAGGACATGAAGTCGGTGGGCACCCAGTATCTCGGAGCTATTCGTCAGCTGAAAGCCAGTGGTTTCCAGCCCAAGCGCACTGTGTACGTGGCCTTTAATCCCGACGAGGAGACGGGCGGTGTCCTGGGAGTGGCGGAGTTCGTCAAAACGGACTACTACAAACAGATGAATGTGGGATTCAGCATGGACGAAGGAGCCACCAGCGCCAGTGATGTGCATCTGCTGTTTTACGCTGAGCGCATTCGATGGGGTGAGTCCTGTCCTTGGGCTCTAGATTTGGGCGGAAGCTCAGCATGCTCGCTCCATTCCAGTACTCAAGCTGAAGGTCAGTGGAACCTCTGGCCACGGCTCTCTTTTGTTGCCCAACACCGCCGGAGTGAAGCTGAGCTACGTGTTGAACAAGCTAGCGGAGTTCCGAGAGTCCCAGGTCCAACGACTGGCCAATGATTCATCTCTGGACATTGGGGATGTCACCACCGTGAATCTCACCCAGCTGAGCGGCGGAGTGCAGAGCAATGTGGTTCCACCGCTCTTTGAGGCCGTCTTCGATATGCGTCTGTCCATCACCCTGGACGTGGTTGGCTTCGAGCAGCAGATCCGTGACTGGTGCGAGGAGGCGGGTGGCGGCATTGAGCTGGACTTTCTGCAAAAGGAATCTTATGTGGCACCCACCAAGCTGGACGATTCGAATTCCTTTTGGTTGGCCTTCAAAAAGGCCACTGATGAACTGTGAGTTTAGTCGTGGTTTCCAAGAGACTTTAAGCGTATTTTTCCTATATTTCAGTGGACTCAAGATAAAGCCCATTGTGTGCTTCGGTGCCACCGACTGCCGCTTTATTCGGGAGCAGGGAACGCCAGCCATTGGATTCTCTCCAATCATCAACACTCCTGTCCTGATCCACGATCATGATGAATTTTTGCACGCTGACACTTACTTGAATGGCATTGAGGTCTACAGGAAGATTATACGCAGTCTTACTGAGGTCTAGTACCCTAGATTAGACCTTAATTAAATAGTAATGCAGATTATTTGTGGTTCCTTATATCTGGAATTTTATTATAAAGTCAGTTTGACTTATTAAACACTTAAGAGGAATATTTTAATGCAAAATATTTCTTTTTTAAGGCATGTAAGTCTTGTTGCTCGTCATTAGAGCTCACTTGGCCTAGGGTTTGTTAACCCCTTTGAACTGTTTACTTTGTCCTAGTGCTAGATGAGGAAATCGAAGGTAGACGAAGGAAGGCACTGGTAACGTCCAATTTTTGTTTTTTGAGGAAACTAACGCTGTCTAGACAAAGGTGTGGTCAGTGCCACTGAAACCTAGCTCCTGTCCATGCCGAGCAATTATTGTTTACAGTAAAGGAAAGAGTTATATCTATTCCTGTTTGGGTTTATTGAACCCAGAGATTTAAGCCACATTAAAAATACATTTTTCATCACTTGGAAATCGTAAGCATATATATTT
Source organism: Drosophila trapezifrons (assembly GCA_018874455.1). Lineage (NCBI taxonomy): Eukaryota > Metazoa > Arthropoda > Insecta > Diptera > Drosophilidae > Drosophila > Drosophila trapezifrons. Next base: position 14,466 of record JAEIIF010057497.1, on the reverse strand, counting down.
TATGACGTTCACTGTAATATTTAGTGCGGTAAATATTTTTAAAGTAGTCCATAGAACCTAAGTAGTCGGTATGCCTTAACATCACTTAACTTGCAGCTTTAACTTAAACCGCACTTCTGAGAAAGCGACTCTTAATCCCTAATCCCCAGGGGACTTTCAGTGCAGGAGACTGTCCTGTTGGCAGGGGCCTTGGGAACTTCAGGGAACTCACGCCCGCATTGGGCACTGCTGGCGCATAGCGCATACGCCCCGTTGGTCCTTTTAGCCGTCGGACTGAGGGCTGTCATCGATGTGACAGCATCGTATAGCGAGTTTGCGAGACATTGCTGCCGAGCGGACGAGACAGGTGGGAGTGAGTTTTGTCAGTTAGTCAAACAAAATAAATTTTAAGGCCCCCCCACGCTGGAGTGCTTCGAGGGAGGGCTGGGGGCTGAGAGGAGCTAAACTCCTGCATGTCAGTCTGTGCAAATTGTCAGTTGGGCAGCACTCTGGAATGCCTGACATGTGAGTGGTGCCAAGGGCAATAAATTATGCTGGGGCCGCAGAATGAATAATGGCTACGTGCTCTCAAAGTCCCTAGCCCCTAGTCCCTAGTCCGTAGTCCCCTCCCTTAACCCCCTTTTGCCAGTTTCTGTTTTGGCTGCAACTGTGACCCGTGCGTGCCGATTAGACATGTTAATGCATGTGTCAGGGCAATGAAATATGTATTGATGGGGGGGCCCCAAGTGTCCTTTGTGCGGCCAGGAATTATGACAATTTATCAGGCAGATGTCAGAGGCTAGGTTTCGGAGGGAGGGGGCGCTGCATGCCGAATGCCTTCCACGCAATTAACACTGACCATTAGTGGCGTCAGTTTGGCATAATGAGTGCAGTCCAGCCCTTTAACGCTCTCGTTACCGCCCGGCAACTTAATGCATATCATTTTTACTTTTAATGAGCTGCTGGCAGTTGGCAGCGCAGCCAGGCCCGCTTTTTCGTCCTCCGTCGCCTGTCTGGTCTTTGGCAAGTGCACTTAATGTGCAGCAAGTTTTTGCAGCCCACCTGCCACGAACCCACTTGAAAGTAAGTTCTGGGTGCTTGGTCCTGGGCACTGGGTGGCGGATTCTGGCTGGGCTGCTGGAACCAGAATTTCCTTTTTCCACCTCGGTTCTGCTTTGCATTTTAAATTTCCCAGCAAGTGTGTGTATAAGTGTGTGTGTGCGGGGAAAAGTTTGGCAACTTTTACATTTCAATTTTAATTTCTTTGCCCTACACTCAATGCAAACTTTAAGCCACTGCACATGCCTCGAACCTGAGCAAATTCTTAATGGCCTACTCACACTAATTAGAGCCTCCAGAAGTTGACGATGCCTTTAAGGATTTCCTCTCTTCCTCTCCCTGGCTCCCTGGCTGCCGACTCCTCCTGCGAAGCGGCTTTCATTTGCATTTGGCGGCAGCAGCGATTTTTTATTGCCGTCCGAAGTTTATGACGAATAAAACCCAACAACAATCACAATGAAAAAACTCGTTCCTAATTAAATTCAATTTACTTGTGACTGCTGCGGCTCGATGTCCCGAGCTGGCAGCCTCATGAACATTATGGCCATGCAATTAAAATCCAAGATTAAACGAGCTTAGGCTTGTATCTGTGATGTCCTGTCCTTGGAGTACATATGTATGTGCACTGGAAACATCTTTATCTGTGCTCTTTTCAGTTATATTATTGTATTTATTATTATATTAATATATTTAAGCCAAATTAAATATTTTAAAGCCTAATTTATGTCAGAAAACCGTTGGGTAATAATGAAAGGAAAGAATGAACTTCGGATAGAACCCCTTGTGTTAGTTTATTTTCCTAGATTGGAGAGTAAATAATAGTTTTAAGGTCTTGTAATTTTTTGGAAAAAAAACCCACATTTGAAAGCCTAACCCTTTTTGTTGAGTGCATTTTCGTAGCACCAGCCCAAGTATGGCACATATACTTCGGCTTGGGGACAACAAAGTGTTTTTATGCGACACAGAGGCAATTGCGCCGCCTTGTCTCCTAATGTCGCCACAGCTGCACAGTGGGCCGCACAGGTGACCAGGCTGCGGCTGCTCCGGTCTCCTCGGCGACATGAAAATTAATTTTGAATTAGGAAAAAAGGAGAAAGAAACCGAGAGAAGTCTCGCAGAGTGGAGGTTAATATGCCGTAGATCAAAGTCGGGCTCTAGATGAGATCCCATTTGGCACGCCTCCGTGCTCGCACTTGGCACACACAGCTCTCCATTGTGCCAGGATATGGCTTCCTGTCGCCGGGATAATAAACGTAAGTTGAAGCTGCGGCGACGGCGGCGACGGCAGCTGACTGAAAAGTGTCATTAAAGCGCCAGCACGCCCACACGCACGCTTAATAAAGTCAATTGAAGTCTCCTTGGCGCTTATGTGTGTGTGTGCGGCAAATAATTTATTTTGTCGTTAAGCCCAACTCCCGGCGATGGCGAAAAAAGAGAGAGGCAAACTAATTAACTTGTTTAGCGCCAAAGCTGCACAATTTCTACGCTCGCAGCTTAAGCTTAAGCGCCGCTGCCGCCCAACTAATGAGCTCCTGTGTGCAGCCATAGCTTCATATCCTTTATAGTCGTAGTGCGTGGTTGTGTGGGTGCCCGCTATACCCTCGGGTGTGGCTGTGTGTGTGTGCGACATTAAGAGCGGTCCTGGGAAAATTCTTCTAAAAAGTTGCGCCTGATTAAGCCCTTGCGGCCATGGCTGAATGGAGGAGCATGGCTTTGCCAGCGGGTTTCCGGTCTTAAAATCAAGTCCCTTCCCCCCCTTACAGTTTAACTTCTGTTAGAGGAAAGTTCCTGAGTTCCGAATCATTTGGGTGACTATATGCGACCAAGCATCTTGTGATTTTGTATGAATAACTTTGGTTTTATAAAATATATGTGATAATAACTTGTAATTTTTGAAAATAATTTACCCTGACTCTATTTTATATGTACAGTGAGCGCTTAACAGAGTATACTCTTAGTTATGAGTATATTCAAGGGGAAAAATATAAATAAAGGCAGTTCTAATGTTTTTTATTCATCAAATCTTGCAACAACCGGAGGCTAACCATTTTCCACTACGTTGAACTGCCTGAACTTTGTCTAGAAAAAAACTAAAGCGAAATGATAAATAGATAAGCATCATGTTTCTTGCGAAAGCTTAAACAAATACCTATGCATGATATTCTTATATTATTTTCTATGTACTTTTTGCTACCCAATGTCGGTTCGAGTCGTGGAAGTTCGCCTGTAGCTTCTTTCTTGCACTGTCGCTGTGCAAACTTTATTGCATACGCCCGGGCGCAATATGAGACCGTACCGGAAATGGCATTGCGAGCCAAGCCAAAAAAGGAAAACAGCGAGAAACATGCAAAAGCAGAGCAAACTTGCCATTTTCCTTCAGCCTTTGCTGCGCATCAACGCTTCGCGACTTGGCGTCGTCTGTGTGGGCCAGCAATTGCAATTTCATTTCCGCTCGCTAGCTTTTTATTTCTGCCCCCCCTCCCCCCTTCTTTTCGCCGTCTATGTACTTGCAGTCGCCGTTTCGTTTATTCTCGAGCAATAAGTATTTTTGGCTGCTGTTTCAGCTGCAGCTTCTGTTTTTGTTTTGTTTTGTCGCTGGCGCAGATACGGGGAAATTCTTGCATAAAGTTTGAGGCCAACTTTGGCTGGGAAGGGGAGTGGGAGTCGGGGTGGAGCGGGGAAAGCCAGATAGCTAGGGCATCTAATTGAAACCGAGCAAAAGAATGCAGGGGCGGAGGCGTGGAGTGGCACGGTGGAGTAACAAAGTGCAACAGGAAGTGGCAGCACAGCAGCTGCAATTGAATTTGCCACGAAAATGCAAAATGAAGCTGAAATAAAAATTTAATTTGCTCTTCCTCCGTGATTGGAGTGGAGTGCCATGCATAGAACTCTATCCCTGGGCTGTCTGCCAATAGAAGTCAATCAACTGCGATACTGTGATGTTGACTTGTCCAAGTTTAGACCTGTTTTTCCACTTGTCATTGTCTGTTCCGGCAACTCTGGGCTTCTAAGCCGGATTCTTTCGGTGCTTGCAAAGTCCGTCAGCTAATTGCAACTTGAATGGAAAACTTTTGGCACTTTTGTGTCCCATTCAGCAGCCCGGGATCATTTTTTGGCCATCGTTTCACTTACAGTGTTTGCTTTGGCCCGAGAGGCTTTTCATCATTGCCCTTAGACGCTGGCAAACGCTGCGTATACGCAATATTATTTTTACAACTGTCAGCAGTTACCCCGGGAAAAGTTTGGCAAAAACCCAACTCCAAACTTTCGCCAGAGAATAAACTTTCGTTGACAATTTGTCAGGGATTTTTGACTATTTTCCAGGCACAGGGCACTGCCACTGAGCGCTGACTTGTCTCCGAAGACAGAGAGTGGATGTGGATGAGGATGAGGCTGTGAGTGTGGAGACAATTTCCCGAATTTGATAACTGGCGGCAAAACTTTCGCCTGAGCTTTTAGTTTTTTAAGAACATAATATCCATCTTGGTCTCAATTTTAGCCGTTCACGCTCCGCACCCGCCTAATTGCATAATTTGTATGCAGGATTTTGCGGCTGGCTGCAATTTCTGTGGCCCGCATTGTGTGGAATAAAAACTTTTATGCGCCTGTCCTCAGACGACGTTTCGTTTTTGGCTTTTGGTTGCGTCTCGGAGCAGGCCTCCATTGTGTTTTGCTCTTGTGCCGTAAATTATTATCGCTTGTGTGTGTCCGCTCCCTCTCTCTCTCTGGCCCAAAGTGTTACATCCTGCGGAGGGGCCGTGCCTCCTCTTCATTTTCGACTTGCGAACTGTTATTATCTGTCTCCCTGCTCGTTCGTACATTTACGGGTCCCTTCTCTCTCTCCCTCGCAAGGATCCTAACACTCGCCGAGAGCGTGTCTGCCTGTGTGTGTGTGCCTGAGTTATCGCATACAAGCTATAAACTCACAGTCGAAGTAGCGAACGTTATAATTTATTTATGGTAATGCGTACACACACAGAAAGCGAGAGAGAGAGAGAGGTACACAGACACAGGGACATTTTGGTCCTGGCAGAAAGTTTTATGTGCGCTATACCTCAAGACCTCCACTCCCTTCGCACTCGAGACCCCAAAAGTCGTTTCGTTTAACGTCCATGCCGAATCCCTTTATCTTGCTTTTAATTTTTCCGTGGCACCTTGCAGCTGAAATATTAAATCAACTTTTCCCTTACAACATTTTCCCCGGTCTCGGTTTCGTCCCCAGAATTCCTGCTGTGAGACCCGACATGAGGTTCCTTTGGCCAAAGCCATGTCAAATGCCAATCACAACATGAAGAGAAATTTAATATAGCAAATTGTAACGTCAAGAATGTTCCGTCGACAAAGTCAATATCAAGATGAGTTTTTTCTCGAAATTTATGTAAGCGCAAAGGCAGGCAATGCCCGCCGGCAAGTTGTCTGCCAAACAGACTGCAAAGCAAGGTCGCCTCCTCACGCCGCACGCATTACGTATACGCCGCGTACGTCAAGAGAAATTCTCTTGACTTAATTTTGGGTTGAATCCAACCTTTTCACAATACCCGGTACTTGTCTCTTCTTCGAGTATGCTGTACACATGCAAATTTATGTAAAAGCGTGAATTAAGGGTTTCCCTTATCATGTCAAGTCCTTGAAGTGAAATAAAACATTAACGCATGTTCTGAAATATAATTTTTAGAGTTATTTATTTGAGATCATTTGGAGAAGCCAGTTTCTTCAGATGGTAGGTGAGTACCCAGTATCTCCCAGTCGTTGCCCTCGACCAAAGACTTTCTTCTTTTTCATTGTTTTTCCAGGGCTTTGCGTCAACCGCAGACGTAGCAATTAATATGCATAATTTGTAACTGTTTTCGTCGTCTCGAAATCACTGCGAGAATGCTGTCAGCAAACGCTCCTTGAGTCGGGCCATAAATAATGACAGCTTAACAGGCTGGCACTCATCCTACGCACACCATGCCACTCCATTCCAAGACCCGGCCAGACCAGATCCTTCAGCAGACCATGCGACATCCCATTTGACATGTGCTTAGCTGCCATAAAGCCTAATGCCCCGACTCCCCCGAATATCTGGTCATTGTGTCGGGTAATTGATAGGCCAGTCGACAGTTTCGGGCTACAGATTCGCATCTTCGATTTGGGCCAAGAGCTGTAGCAGTAGCAGGAGCAGTGGCAGCAACCCCTTGAAAACTCATTAGTTGCAATATGTGACCGACTCGCCTAACTGGACCAAATCGTCCAGGCATCATCCTGCGGCTATTAATTAAAATTGCACACACTTCTCTCCTGGATCCTACTCCGCTCCATGGCTATGAAAATTTAATATTGGCTCGACAGTAAATACAGATGTTGGAGCCGAGAACGAGAGCCGACCAACTCACACACGGCCCACACACAGCTCGTCTTACATAATCAGTTAAGTGGCACACATACGTTTGAGTGGCTCAATAGACGGGGACGGGGATTAGGACATGGAGCTCCTCCAGCTGTTTGGGGCCTGCCACACAACAATATGAAAGTGAAAAATGAGTTTGCTCAAGTTTTCCCCTTCATGGAAAGTCGGAGAAAAAATGTTTTAGTTTCGCCTTAGCTGACAACAAAGTTTTGTTGCTCCGAAACCAATTTGTCTTATTGGTGGGGACGCAGGGCAAGATTTATGAAAGATGCTCCTTGCAGCAAAGGCTGCCATGTAAAACAGACAGAGGTACACACAGAGAAGTTTATTTCGGGAATTGTTTATTTATTGGTTGACACAAAATGATCTACTCTAGTAATTATATAGAATTTAATTTGATAAAATAAATACAATAAATATCTACTAGAAAATATCAGCTTAATACATTATTTTCTCCGCGGGCGGAACATGTACTCTACCCTAAATCCGAGTTAAGCAGTTAATTAGCATCGGTGATCAAAGGAAAGACTGCCAGTGCCTGGGGCACTGCGTGTTGCGATTTCATAAGCGGCTCCTAGCAATTTTTAACCTTCTGAGAACGGCAAAAGCATTCTCCATTTGCCATTTACAGGCATTCCGTGTACCTGCCATTCCTCAGCTCCCGCACACATGCAGGCAATTTGCTAATGTGTACGTGCAGGACTCGACTCCTGCCACAAAGAAATTAACCGGCTGGCGGCGAAGGGTTGGCAGGACGCAGGCCACAATGGCATAACGGAGACCATAAAGCAGACGAAAGCTGAATGCACAACAAGAAGATAAGTGGGCGTGGGCCGGTGAATAAAAGAGTAAAGTGAGTAAAGTTTGCAACGGATTCATAAGTTTTCCTGTTCGTTTTTCCGAAAATTCCTCTTTTCTTCTTATTTTTTTTTTTTTTGTTTGAGAACAGAAAAGTCGTTGTGTCTAGTTCAGGTCATATTTCCTTTGGTCTTGGACCTGTGTGTCACTCCAGGGAAATTTTCACCGCAAGAAGGCAAGGAAATTGCTAGTTTCAGACATTTCAGCTGCTGCAGTTCCCTGGCTGATTTTCGGTTTTTTTTTTCGGTTTCTGGCACTCGTCCTGGCATGCAATATGCAAATCTCCTTGGCCGGGAACCGTGGGAACGTCTCTGAAAATTGCAATGCTAATGAAACCCCGATGAAACCGCCTGCCTGTCCGCACCTGAACTTTTTCGAGCGCTTTTACTCACCTTTCCCGGAATCGGAACCCTAAATAGGTGCTAATGCCCGGGCCAAATGGCCAGACAGCCGAATACTTATGTCGTTAACTTTTACAGCCGTTTTTATAACTTCTCGGGCCATGATGTCCCTGCCGCGCCACACATCACAGATCCTAGTTAGCATCCTGCAAAGTTTCGGCTGCGTGTTGGCAATTTATGCAACAGTTTGACAACATAAAAGTTTATTACATAACTTGCACTGCCCGAAGAGGCTGGGACCAGACACTATCCATCTCGTACTCATGCTCGTGGCCATAAAAATATATATCCCCAACTCCGCTGACCAGAGGACGTGGAGGAGGATATATCAGCCACAAGTAAAACTGTAATGTGGCCACATTTTGATTTAGTTTTCGGTTTCGCCGGGACTGTGACTTGAGGTGGGGAGGAGAGGAGATACCTAGAGATGGATGTAGGTAGTGGCTCTAAGTGGCGCTTATACAAAATTATGCATATCAAGTTTATGGCTGGCAGCCATTTCACACACAAAAACACACCAGCTCCACAGCTCACCAGCTCCACAGCTCACCAGCTCGGCTGTCTGCACATAGAAAGGAGAGTGAGGAGCATTTTGCATATATTACGCACTGTACCCTGCCATTGTGTGAGCTGGAGCCTGGAGTCTATTTCTATTTTATTCGCATTTTACTCGTATTTTATTTTGTGCTGCAACAACACAATCTCCCAGCGCTCAAATTGCGAAATGCACAATGCAAAGATTTATTTTCTGCTGACAAACAGAGCGTCATTTGTTGGTAATCGATGGACAAGAGCCCCGACTTGCAGGCTCTTAGGCGGAGTCGGAGGTGGACTGGGAGTCTTGGGTGGCTCCAAGAAGGGCTGTTGCTGTGTGTCTGGCTGATTATGCATATAGATCGCCCCGACTGGCAATGAATGGCTCCGGATTATTGCTTAGTTGACAGCCCGAAGGCAGTGGCTGCAAATCAAGGGAATTCCTTGCGATCCCGGCTAATTTATTATCATTTTTACGACTAATGCAAGGCTTACACAAAGGCGGATCGAAATTGGACCGGGAAATGGAAATGGAAGTGGATGGAAATGGAAATGGAAATATATGCCATGCATAAATCATAACGGAGCTCTGCTGCGGCTGTGCGCCTGTGTGTGTGTCTGTGTGCGTATCCTTTTGTGCTTGATTAACGTCAACTGTTTATGGTTATTTATTTTGTGCTGCATACTTTGGGGGGCACTTCCTCCTCGTTGGGATTACTTCCGCTATTCGGCAGATAACCGGGCAAATTACCTTGGTACGACGCTCAGATATGATTTCCACGAACGCTTACGCAGCCAGACAAGAGTTTAGTCTTGTTTGTCTTTCCTTTCCAGGCTAAACTTTTTCCTCCGGGCTAAACTTGTTTAAGAAAACTCCGGGTTTCGTTGCAAACTTTTCAATTAAAAGGGAAATCAGTTAGGGGAGGAGGTCACGCAATAACCAAGCCAAATTCCAGCCATGTGTCAAAATTCAGTGTCACTGCAAAATCTCGGCAAATTGAAATTCTCAGCTCAGATGCCAACAATTTGGTTATATAAACTTTTCAAATAATTTATGCCATTTGGCGAATACTTGCCTAACGCCCGAACTTTGCGAATAAAAAGTGAAATTCATGGCAAGGAGGCGAAAATGTGCGATTACGCATTCAGACGATATAAAAAATAAACGTTGCGAGTATAAAATAATAGAAAAAAGGGAATTAGAAGACATCAAAGTGAAATTTATGCGGAAACAAAGGCTTCGGAGTCCGGACGGCGAAGCTGTAAGTTGGCAGGCTTTGTTTGTATGGATGACACGCACGAAAGGCACAAATACAAAACACAAAACACAAGGACACATGTGTGGGCTCTCGGGTTTTGCAAACTGTTTAAAATTCTGCGTATGTATGTGGCGGCGCCTGGCAAAAATTTCAAATGCCTTATTTTCGTACATTTTTTCACTTTTTGCGCATGGAAACTTTGGTGAATCGCAATAATTTTGCTTGAAGGCCGCTCTCGTGTCTGGACGTGAGTGTGTGTGTACACACACACTTGTGCAGCGGACTATTAACACATACACACACAACAATCGTAGAGAAAAGGGGAAGGAAACGCAGAGAAATAAAACCAAAATGGCAAACAAAACAAACACAACACAACACACAAAGCGGAATACAACAAAAAATAACGGAAAAGGAATACAAAAAAAAAACGAATTGGAACTAGACTAGAGAGCAGAGGGGTACAGAAGAAGAGAAGAAAGAGAGAAAGCTGAGCGCCAGGCGAATAATACAGGCAAATGGGCGAGAAAAAAACAAAGCGACGACGTTGCGTCTGTGACTAACGGTCATTGATGAGCGGGGGTGCTCCGGGTAGTTTGGGTAGTTCGGCCGGGTGGCTCGGGTGTTTTCGGGGGGCTGCGTGTTGGCAGCGACCGAAATCAGCTTAGCGCTTACTTCATAGTTTACGCGCAGCCAAACGACAACAAGACTGCCAAATGCTATTGATTTTCTAGCTATCCACTGCCATCTTCCTCTGGGCCTCCGCCTCCTCCCCTCGGATAGGCTCCGATATCCGGAAAGGTGCGTGCCAAGGACCAGACCAGAACGGGAGCGGAGCCATAGATAGCCCGGCTCAGCCGGGTCATCGTTGTGAACTCCGAAGACGGGCTCACAGACTACTACAAATCGGATTTGTGTGAGTAATTGGCACGTCGCATTTGCGCTTTTTTCTTTTCTTTCCTTTTTTTTTTTTTGGGCCTGAAAACGTAGAGCGGGAAAAATAACAAAAACAGCACAACAGGAAGTTGTTGGTGTGAAACCTCAGCAACGACGAGAGATGGCAAAAAAGTTGGGCAAATAAAAGCGCAATTGCGTTATATATGCCACGGCACAGCACACACACACACAGAGGGAAAAAAGAGGCCCACTTTTTCATCGACAATTCCCTGGGTAATCCCATTAAAAAACATTCCAAACTCTTTAAAAGTATCCCACAATAGTTGTATTTTCTGATTTCCCGCTGCTGATTCTAATTAAATCGAGAAAAATGAGTTTTTGCAACAATTAAAACCAATTCCCTTTATTTTATAATGTTTTGTATAAGTTGTGCCATCAGAGTACTTTAAAAACTGTTAACCTTTTGTTGTTAATGGAGTAACAGAGCAGAAAAACAAAATTTAAGGACAGGAGTTAATTACAAGTCAATTTAAAAGAAAATATATCAAAAGTTTCTCATTAAAAAATAAGTTGAATCTATGTTGGAGGGTTCAATAGTCAAATAATAGGTTCAATTCTTTCAAAATCCAGCTTATTTTTAAGATTTAACCGTGAAATACTGAAGTTTTAGGACTAAAACTTTTTATGTTAGTAAATAGGACACTTTTATACCAAAAAACATAAAAAAAAGGATAACAATCACGTAAATATCCTTTAGAATATATGTAAAATTAGGATCTCCTAAGATCCAGTTTAAAAATTCACGCTTCTCTCCGTGCATTCACGCTTTGCTCTCACACACTTGCCCCCTCGGAGCGCTGGCAAATGTCAGCAGTCAGCTTAAGGCGTATTATGCGGGGCAGGGGAAGACAGACAGGAAGACGGCAAACTGGGAGGCGGAGGCCGAGACTCAGACGGAGAATCCGACTCCGGTGGAAGCGGAAACGGAGACAGTAAACGGGCTGCCGCGAAGCCATTTGGGACTTACCTCATCGATAAACTCAAAATCGCCGCCCGTCTCGCCGACGTACTTCTTCTTTCTGGCCTCCGAGCTGCCAATCAGGCTGGATGACATCAACACCAGCGCCAGACAAGCGCTGGCAATCAGCGGCGAGTGCTTCATGGCTGATGAACGGCGTCCAGGAACAGGAACAGGAGATGGCGACGGTGGCTGAGCCTGAGGTTAGAGAAGTGCTTTAAGGGATTCGCCCTGTTGACAGCTTCCGCTTTCGGTGTCCTAATCGCTTTGCTGGCCCGTGAAAAACTACGGACGCCTTGGGTTTACGCACTCACGCACACGCACTGGCGTTATCCACACGCACACACGGAAAGTAACTATGAATGACAATGGGTTTTGGTTTTTGGTTTTTGCTTTTGCAATCGCAGGCGCCTCCGCGAGTGCAGTGCAGCCTGGACACGGAATACTAGAGAACTGAAGGCAACGCGGCCGAAACGTAAACTGAGCGCCTTCGCCTCGAGATTCTGAGTGGCAGCCACCGCGGCAGCATTGGAATTTTGCGACACAAGCGCCGAGCGCTAAGAGAGCCGCAGGATGCGTTAAGAGAGCCCCTGGAATAGCCTGGATGCGGCTAGGGTTGTCAGGGGGAAGTGCAGACAATGCTTAGATTACAATTATTTAAAATCATTAACATTTAGATAGTAATTTAATTATTAAATACAATTTTTAAGGGCAATGAAAACATAAAAAATAATAAATATTTACCCAATCTTTTTTTAAGCAAATAGATATAACATTTTATGTGTTTGATCTGTCCTAGTATTTAATTACTTTAAAATAGGCAATATCGCTTTTCATTCGAACAGTGTACCTCACTGCGTATGCGCAATGTGTCCTGGCCTCTCTCTAGCGTCTTCGCCATCATCCCCCTCCTGTTCGAGCAACAACTGCCTGACACTTCCAGACTGCCACCACCAACAAAACAGACAGCGACCAGCGAACGTTCAAAATCGATTTTCCGGACTCTCTTCTCGTCGTCTCCCAGTGGCCGAGCTCTGGAATGCGAGAAGCTCTCTTAAGCGATAATTGCTGGAGCCAAGGCAGCGGGTCGTGAACCTGCCACTGGCGCCTAATGCGACTCCGCATCCCAAATGGACTTGAGCTGTTGTTGCTAGTGTCGCTGGCTGTTGATTTTTATGTATTGCCGCTTGGCACACTTGGACCGAGCTGCTGTTGGCCGGGAAACCCCAAAACCATTTAACGCGTCAGCGTCAGCGTCAGCATCCCAGCATCATCAGCATGAGCGCGCCTCGGAGGCTGGCCAACGCTGGTACCCTCTAGCCGCGGCGGCCCTGTAGCCGGAGTCCCAGCCACGTTGTAGCCGGGCCCAGACCCGTAGGCTCTGTCAGTTTCAAATTAATAGCCACGCACACACACACACTGCTCCGTTCTGGGGTGTGCATTTATTATGTGAGCGAGCCTTTGCTTGCCTACTTTCGTCCTCGTCCTCGTCGATGTCGTCGCCACCGCGCCGCTCCTCTGCTCCTCCCTGGCTGCTCTATTATAATGGCATCATTGACTTGTGCTTTGATGGCTGCTTTGGCCCGGACAGGGCTTCGTTCGCCATGCCATCAGAGTGCCCCTCCCATGTGTGTGCGCTCCAGTCCGCCTCCACTTGATCCCTATTTCTGTACGGACGGCTGGCGCCGGTGGCAGCCTTTTTTGAATATGCGACTCACACTTGCTGGGGCTGCCTTGAAGTCCGCCCCTTTGCACTACGGGATAGTAACTTGCCGAAATTTGTGGGTCGCCATGGGGCTTTAAACTCCGCTCTGCTGGTCACAGTCACAGTCAGAGGCACAGCCGGCGCTTCTCTTGTAAAACTTTACATTTTATTGGATTTCCAAATGATTTTCAATCAACAAGTCCATGTTATGCAATATGTAGTAATGTATGTGTATGTGTACAGTTATTGTTATTGTTTTCCGCAGTCACTGCCATTGCTAATCGAACTGATTGCTCACTGACTCGATAAACGGGCCTTAAACTACACACTACCAGCAGGATCTGAGCTTCTTGTCACGGCTTAAGGACTAAACATTGTACAATAGATACATGACACCGCTTCCTGCATGACGACTGCAAGCACTCATATTTTGATTATAAAAACACAAAACTGTATGGTAATGTGGTGGATTAATAATTATTTTTTGGTTAGTTACAAGTCTTAAACGCTTTCTAAACAAATGGAAATGCCTGGTAATGATTGTTAGTTTCGGCCGGGAAGATAAGAACCTTAATCGTAAAGTAAAGATTTGCGACGACGTGCAGCAGCTGCTTTGTTCACTGGGCGCCTAATGTTGCTAGTTCGTAATTTTCTCTAAATGCTACATAAAAATATATATTTGTGGTATAAAAACGTGAATACTTTTAGCTTGGCTGCTGGCCGCACACAGATTATGGCTAATAAAAAATTGTTCTTCCGCCAGAGATTCCGTTTACGTTTTACAAATGCACTTTTAGAGATTCCATGCGGCTCACGATGCGGCGACGCAGTTCGGCGTATCTGCAAGGATATAATGTTAATTAAGTTTTCTGAGACTCTGGATTATTTTTAGCAATTCAAAGACCCACCTTTCCTTTATCTTGGCCACTTCGCGGGCCACTTCCTGATCGTAACGCTCCAGAATGGCACGGCATTCGGGCAGCGATAGATTCAAAAATTGAGCAACTTCATTACTAAGTTAAGGCAAGGAGAAACTATTAGAAAACGGCTTTGATCTTTGGTTAGACAGCTTACCTGATTTCATCCGTCTTGCGGGCATCCACCAAAAACATACGAGCCACATCCTCATGGGGACCCATAGTGACGCGCGTCACCAGGGGATACTCGTCGTCCTTCAAGCGTTGCTGCTCTCCGTTGTCGCGCACAATGAAGAGGGAAAAGTTCTCAGCCGCACTGTCGACCTTGTACTTTTCCAGCACCAAGTTAATAACCTCCGGCGTGGTCACCATCGAGGAGACCCACACAGACATCTGGGAGCCGTAGGGCGGTGTGAAGAACGAGGTCTCTCGATTGTAGTAGTGACCATT
>JAEIIF010057446.1:0-13961 GCA_018874455.1 Drosophila trapezifrons | reverse complement strand
TTTTTAAAAATTATATAATCGCCATTTATTGAACATTATCTCTCTTTTTAGTTAGCTATATAAATTTTTGAAGTTCATATTGGTTTTCTCTTCTCGTTTCTCTCTCAAATTTGTTGTGGTTGCTCTTGTTGTTTTTGTATCTTCTATTTTGTTTATTGTATTTGTTTATGCATTTGTTTAAGTTTAATTAAAATAGTTGTTGCTCTTATATACGCTCAGATCTGAGGCTCATATATATAGGTATATATGTATGTATATATCTATTTCTATTTAGATTTTCTAGCTTTACCGTTTCTGTGTTAAATATATGTTCACTGTTTCCTCCTTCTATATCCTTCTCTTCGTCTCTCCTCCTCCACCATCTGGCTGCAGATTTTCTTCGCTTTTAATTACAATTACACATTAGTACAATATTTATATACGCATAAAGTTGTAGATAGATTGGATGCATTCATAAGGTTCATAATAATAATATCCCATTCATACGCTTATGTCAACTAATTTCGTTTCTTTTCTGTTTCCGTTTCCGTTTCCGCCTTTGCTTCTATGTTACCTTCAACAAAACAGTGTTCACATATCCAAGTAAGAATGAAAACAGTGTTCACATACCCAAAGCAAGGATCAAAACAGTGTTCACATATCCATAAGTAAGAATCAAACAAACATCAAATTCGGCTAGCAATTGCAAAAGATTTAACACAAATAGAGTTGTTTTTGGCGGAACAAGATCCGGTAAGGGTTCTGGATCAGGATCGGGTTCAGGATCAGGTTCTCTGGAGTGATTGTATTTGTGTTCTGTGTGTGTTGTTTGATTAGCTTATAAGCGCAAAAGTGACTAAGAGGTGTGCACACAACAAAAAATAATAATTAATAATTAATGGTAATGGTAAATATTATTAATAAGAAACTACTAGAATAAACGTTGGTTGGTTAATAATAATAAAAGTTTTATTACGCTTAGTTTATAATTATTATTTGCCTTTTCACTTTACTCGTTTTCGTTAAACATATAAACACAATTTCAACTAAAAGCACACTAAAGCATTGTAAATTATTTGTAAATTATCATAAAAGAAAACTACAACTATGCAAAGAATACAGAAACTTGTTAAAGTAAGTATTATTATGCTTACTTTTTCTTTAAAGTTAATCATTGAATCAGTTTGTAAAACATTTTGTAAACTGTGCTGAACCTTTTTTCGTTATTTCTCTTAAAATTCCTCCCAGTTTTTTTGTGTGGTGTGTAGTTTGCATACAATTTTACTAATTAAGTTTAAAGGTTTTTAATGAATTAAATTATGATATACGTATATATGTAAAGTGTTGCCGTTGTTGCCTTTATTATTTTTGGGAAAATTAAAATTAAAATGACATTTTGCTGTTCTTGTTGCTGCTTAGTTCTTTGCTATTTTGCATCCCTAATTTCTTGCTCTGTACACTTGGATTTCTTCGTCTTTCTTTAAAAATTAAATATTGAAGTCGGTTTCTAGGTGTTTTTTTTTCTTTCTTTTTTTATTACCATCTCTGATTTTGTACAGTTTAATTGTTCTGACTAAACACTCCTACGGTTGGACTTTGACTATTGCCGGTTTACTCAACATCTCGGGAATCTTCGGAGCACAAGGCAGGTCGGTCTGTAATCCGCTGACCCGCGTTGAGCCCTAGATTCCGCCAATCAGCCTGTAGCTAGCGATGCCGGCTAGAAACTGATCCGATCTGATCTCCAAGTAATCACTCTGTATCTGTCTTGTCTCAAAAAGTGTGGAAGGCGTTTTGGTTAAAGGCGAGTTTGGTGTCGGCTCTTATTATGCTCCTGTGCTCCTTGCGAAAGGATATCGATTTCACTCAGTTCTGTGTGTGCCAAAAATATGCATATAGAGGGGATATTGGTTGGTCGTGTGGGAGATTTTTTTTTTTGTTTTACTTTTAGAGTCAAAATTTATTGCAATATTTCCATTTCTTGTTTGTTATTGATAAGTTTTTAGTTTTACTTAAAATTTTGTTTTTGTTTTTGATTTTTTTTTAAGCTTTTGTTGGTTTTTAGGGGGTTAACAACACAATTTATCGCTAGTTTTTAAATTTATTTGCATAGGTGTAATTGGTTTTTGAATAAAAATTGTAAATTATTTACTACAGAATGAAGAGAAAACGTAAATTAAAAAAGGATTTGTTTTTGTTGTTTTTTTTTGTGTATGTGTGTGTGTTTTTAATATAAACAAAGAAAAACTAAATAACGCTTAAAGCAATAAAAATCTAAAGACGAACCATATATATTTATATATTGTGTATATTTTGCATGTTCATTTTTTTTATGTGTTTGCCATTTTTGCAGAATTTTCTTTTTAGTAACCACGCTCTCTAGATTTATATATTATGTGTTGTTTTAGCTGGTTTTTTCGCCTTAATGTGCATTTACCCAAAGAAAACTATACATGTAGCCTACCATTTATGTAGATGTAGTAGAGATATAGTTAATATTATGCATATAAATGTATATAATTCATCGAAAAAATCATAAAAAAAATTAAAATCAATTCAATTTTATGTTAGAGGGGGTCGGGGGGGCGAACAGGAGGCTGGGGCAAAGGGTAAAACGTAAAACGAAGAAAAACGCCGCTTGCACTGCATTTGCCTGCTTTGATTCACTAATTAATTATACATAATTATATATTTATATCTCTAAATTAGGGAGTTGTTATGCTCCGAAGTTGCTTTACACTAAACGCGCGCTGCTCTCGCTCTCTCTCTCTCTGGCTTAACTCCTCTCGCTCGCTCGCACAAATTATCTTTCTCGCTTTCTTGGCTTTAGCGTGGTCGTGGACTTATCTGTTTTTTTTAGCAAACTGTTTTAAGGGAGCTCTCTTCTACACACAATCCTGCGTTATTCTTGGTTTCTTTTCTTCAGGTTTTTGTTTTTTTTTTCTTTACATTTTTTTTTTTTGTGGTGAGGGTTTTCTTGTTTTTTTACGCTTAAATTTTGCATATTTTTTTTCTTTGCTTTTTCTCTTTTAATACATATACATAATTAATTAATATATATTTGTTTTTTGTTTTATGTTTTTCTTCTTCATTTAGTAGCTGATAATTAAGAATTGAGAAAGAGTTGGTTTGTGTGTGTGTGTGATTTTGGGGGTTTGTTAAATTTTGTTCTTATCCGTTTCTTGAAGTTGCTTCTATACTTGCGTACTTTTTCTTAATTTTTTTTATTATTTAATACACTCCAACAAATTACAAAAACAAAAGACACACATCGTCTTACTTAAAGGTTGTTGCGTTGTATGGTAACATGGTAACAATGGTTGTTTCTTGTTGTGTGCTTGCTTGTCGTTGTAAATGTGGCGGTGTGTGTGGGTGTGGGGGTTTTTAGCTAAATACAAACAATTTGCAAATTGTATTTTTTAGAATAACAAAAGAAAATAAAATATGTTTCAACACTAGTCGATGAAAGGTGTTGTTGTTCTAATTGTTGTTGTTGTTGCCTTCAAGACGGTTCATTCAGCCCCAGCTCAGCAGGCGACCAAGGTCCATCGGTTGTTGGTTGTTGTTGGTTGTTCTATGTTGCTTGATGATGGATGGATGGATGTTATGTTGATGCCGCTTCTACAATTGCCGCCATCGTGATGCTTGTTGCACTTTTTGCTCTAACGCTGTTACGCGTCTGGTTCAAGATGTCAAAGGTGCGGAATGCTGCTGCTGCATGTTGCTGCAGCTGCCTGTTGCTCCTAGTGCTGCACGTGGGCTAATTGCATTGTTTTCCGCTGCTGCTGCTTGCTTTACCTTGCATCGAAATTTGTTGTTGCTCCAGGTTGTTGCTGCTGCTGCTGCTGCATCTCTTGCGGGGTATTTGGTTATCGTTTCTCTCTGTACTATTGTTGTTTTACATTATAATTACAATTACAATTACAGTTTATATCGATTTATATAGTATCATTACTCTCTGTGTTTTGTGTGTGTGGGTGTGTGGGTGTGAGGGAGTTATATGCTCTTTGCTCTTCCTATTCTTCATCTGTTGTTGTTGGTTGTGGTTGTTATAGCGTAGCATATATATATACTCTTATTATGTGTAGGTTGGTTATTATCATTCTACGGCTACTGTTTACTGTTACTGGCACAATATCGAAATTCAAATCTTTTGAATCTTTTCGCCAACGACAACCGGATTGTTGCGTCGGATTTCCTGTGCTCCGTGCTCTCTATAATCGAATGTGCAGTTATGTTTATCAGAATAACGATGCACGGCACAGTACAGACCGCCGCAGCGACACTGGAAACCTGTAAGGCAATAGTATAGATCATTAGTAATCAATGTATCATGAGGGTATTATTTATATAGTCTCAACACCCACCGGTCAGGCCAACCTTCTTGCGGCACTCGCCACATCGGTTCTTCTTCTTTTTGGCATCCTTATCGTCTTCCTTGTCCTTGTCATCCTCGTCGTTGGTCGAGGCGGCTGCTTGTGTGGAAGTGTTTGGACCGGTCGCCGATGTGATGGCTTCGCTATTGACTTTGGCAGCAGCGGCGGCTTCATCGGTGATTTTCTGTGCCGGAAATGGGAAGAGAAACCGAAAAACAAAATTTTAATCACATGACAAAAATGCATGACAACATCACTACTAGGCAGCAGCATCATCATCATCATCATCGGCTCTTTAAGAAAGCTTCAAGGGGAAATCTAACTTATCTACTACTTCTGACCTTTTTAAATAGGAAACTCAGCTAGTAAACGCCTTAATTAAATTCTAAGCAGCTCAATTACGTCTTCAATACTTCCTATTTCCCAACAAACTGTTTTTAAGCCTTAAATCCAAACCCTTAAGCTACCACAAATGTCTATTTACACATAATCCCAAGATTTATACCAAAAAACAGCGACCCAACTATTATTTTAACCACAACTATACATTCTCGTCGTCGTCCTGCATTGAAAAAGCCTTGAGAATTGTTTTCTTTTGTATAAATATTCTTTCTTTTTTATTGTCAGATGCAAAGGCAAGTGATTTCGACTGTGTTTTCATCAAAATGTTCGGCCAGTGTTCGTTCGCTGCTGTGTCGAGTGCTGAGAGAGAGTAGTGTCTCTTTTTGGCGGTTGCCTCGCGCGGCAGCCTCAAATTGTGCGGTGGTTGCGCCTGGGCGCACCGCCAAAAATTCCTAACGTATCGGCTGACTTGGAATCTATTTTGTGACTCGCCTAGCGGATGACAAGACGGACAAGAGTGTCGACGATGAGGTGGTAGAGATGATTACCCGCTTCTTGGTCACAGGAGCTGGTGCATTTGGTGGCACTACTGGTGGCCTGTCCCAACTTATTGCGGCATCATCGGGTGATGGACTCCGGCGACGTTTCTCCCGTTGCTGCGGCGACGGCGGCGGCGGTGGCTGCTGGTGCTGCTGATTGTCCCCGGGATTCTTCGACTGATCGTCGCCATCAGACTTTTCCATGGCTTCGGCGCCCATGAAGCGGCTGTGGTGTGCGTCGCTGGGGCCCAGCTGCCGACAATGTTTTCTTGCGCGACGCTAATCCCGAACTGCTTCCCACCGAATGGGAACTAGATCCCAGCAACGTCTGCTTGCTGCCGTCGCTAGCCTTGCTGCCGATTGCCTTTGTCTTGGTCTTGGCACTTCTCAGCCGACTCCCGCTCCCGTTCCCTGCTGTTCCTGCTCCTGTCGGGCCCTTCGCTGGCACTACAGATGGGCTGGATCTTTTGGCCTTTCGACGAAGAGCCGCTGCCAGGGCAGATTTCCCTGTGGCTGGCGAAGATTTGCCCACAACGTTAAGGCGTAGAACACGTGGTGGTGGTGGTGATTCCAGGGCCTCCACATCAACGATGGTGCCGTGTTTGGTAATGTCCCGGTTGGTTGTAGTAAGTATGCCACCGCCAGAGGTTGATAGGTCCCCGTTGCCGCCCTCCCGACGCGATCGGATTCGTTTCAGCTTCTTGACCCGCTTCTTTAGCTGCAGTTCCCCGATTCGCCCTGCCTTCTTGGTGCCGATATCCGTCGGATGTGTGCTCACATGGGCCGAAAACTTGACGCGCCGCTTGGACTCGTTACTCGGATCCACCGCCTTTCCCCCGCTCAACGCGCGTTTGGACAGCGAGCTCTTCTTCAGGACGGACGTCGGGGAGAGGGACTGGGCTATGGGAACGGCGGCACTACCTGCCGCGGCACCAGACACCTTGGCAGTAAGTCCAGCGGTGGTAGTAGAGGCGGCTTGCAGAGCGGAGAGGGCGGTGGCCCGACGGAGCGGGCGTGGCGGCGGGACCGGCGGTCGTCGAAGAGCTGTTGCTTGTGCTGCAGCAAGGCGTCGAAGTGGAGGAGAGAGGTGTAGGTGGGAAACGAGGTTAGTGCGTCTGGGCGACGCCGGTAGACCCAGTAAGAGGAGCAATCAGTAGTACCCTTTTTGGGGTCCGCAATCATACTCTGGCTAAGGAACATGCCCCTATCCGCCCTTGTATTGAGCAGGCCCAGACTCCGCGAACCGGCCAGCCGTCCACCTAAACTGGTGAGCGCCCCGGCAGAGGTTCGCTTGGCTGCTGCACGGCGGTTCGCTCCCGGAAGGATAGCGGCTCCGGTACGGGATTTGGTTGTGGACCCGGAACTAGAAACAAGAGTGCTCTTGGGCGGGCCGCGACCCGATCTCTTTAGCGGCGAGGCACCAAAAATAACCATGTTTTTAAATTTCGATTATGTGCCGAGAAATAACTGAGAATTTTGAGACCGAGCCGAAAGGATTTGTAAACTAAAGTCGAATGAGAATGCCAGGTGAGTGACACTAAAATGAAACGAGAGGTTGTGAGACTTGGGGGGTTCCAGAGGTGACTTAGAGAGACAACTGGGGTATGAGGTCTAAGGAGCTCCATATGGAACATTTTACGAGCTTAATGTAAGTATATATCTGCAGTAATATCATTACTTCGAATGCATTTAATCTTATTTACTTATTCTGTCAATAATAAGCCCTATATGTCTCTCTAGGCCATCTCTAAAATCCCTCTGTCTCCATCTTTCTCAATTAGATGTCGCACCAATTTTCCGTGGGTATTTTTTTAAGGAGCAAGTCCTTTGAATGGTCTCAGGGACACTTTACCTTATTTACAGTCGCAACAGCGTAGCCGGTGGGAGTCACATCAACATCAACACAAAGAACACACAGAGAACATTAAACTAATTGAAAATGGCAGGCAACTCCTTGGAAATACCCGACTTTTCACGCAAACAACAAAATGTTGAAACAATTTTCACTTAAGATTACACTGAATTTATGTACGAAAAACAATAGAATTTGTGAGTGACTAAACGAGTGCGTCGTACACTATATATATAAGGGGCATTAAATGCCAGGCCACACTGATTGTCAAGAAACGGAACCCTTTACAACAGGATCGGGCAGTAAAGGTCAAAGTTGAAGCCATTCAGGCTCGAAAACAGTGGTGCCCAAAGCACTTACTCGCGAGTTAGCAAATTTCTCTGCACGGCCTCTGTCGGCATACGAACAGTATGCACAGAATGAATACAGCGCACCAGTGCGTAATTTTGTGGCAAAATAAATCCCTATTTTAAGTTAAATGGCTTTTTCTTAGTCATAGCAATATTATACAAAATGTTTTCTACTTTTTTTCTTACTTAAACAATTGCAATTCTAACAGATCAATCCATTGCCTAGCCAAAAATGCTTTAAATGTTAATGAAATATTTTATTTTTGTCATTTTAATCTTCTAAACTCGTCAACTTCCTGACTAGCTATGCTATACCATTACTACTGGACAACTTATCCTTTAATAATCCCAACAAATATTAATATTATCACTACTATTGAGCTCTAAGGAAATTCCCCGAGTGTTTTAATACACAAAGTCGTTAATTTATATCCTGTAAGTCATCATCATCCACACACTACACTCACCTCTTTAACATCGTTGTGTGGCTGTTGTAAACTGGTGACTGTGGGCTGTGCGGTGTTGGTGATTGCAATGGCCGGACTGAATGTGGGGCTAGGTTGTGGGCTTGGAACGGAGACTGGTGTGCTGCTCACAGGTGGCTGTTGCTTTTTTCTAAGCGAGTCCTGTTTGTTTTGCGGGGCGAAATTATGAAACAATTAATACGGACTCATTGTATTAGAGAGAGATCGATTGAAACGTACCTTATAGCATACGGAGCAGAGACCATCTGTGGCTGGGTTACCATAGAAGCCACAACCGGAGCGGCACATGGGTTGCATTGGATTGGATTCACGTTCCATGGCTGGCTAGAGCGCCTCTGTGAGTGTGCTGCTGCGGATTGGTTGTTTCTTCTTGTTTCTGCTTTTACTTTCGCCCAGCGAAGTTTCCTCGTCTTCTTCCTGCTGCGGCAGCGGCGGCGGCTCCTTTCCTTCCTGCTTGCTCTCAGTCGTGGAAGCGTGCAATTTCAAATTAGCAACGTGCAACGTACTAGCAACTCGCAACTCGCAACTGTTGAACCGCCGTTGTTGTTTTTAGCGGCGCTTAGTTTAACTGTTGTTTAATCAGTTCGTCCAATTATTAGGCTGCGCTTGTGTTTTGCTTCGTGACTGCAAATAATTCGCGGTACGAGCTGCATGAAATCAGAAAAAAAGATAGAGCAAGTTAGTAAAGTTATCTTTAAGCTTAAATCTTAGATTTAAATTAATTCGTATTGATGATAAATCCGTTCAAGGGTCAAAATAATTGGAATACATTTGGGAGTTTCGATTTGCTCTAATTTATTGCCTTTTAATAAATTTCCATGTGATTTATGAAATTTGAAAAAATTGTTTGAAATGGTTTTTCACTTAAATTTCTTTCAAAACTTAAATTTTTTCTTAAAGTGCTTTAATTTTGTTGATCTCTTTTTTAACAAAGCAAAATTATGATGGCAATTAAAGAGAATTATACAGATTGATATTGATTATCTGCAACAAAGTTGCATTGAACCGCGTTGCAACACTGCCTATAAACAAACTCACACGCACACGTAGGATATATGTATATGCTGTACATATGGGTATGTTTGGAGTTATAATAAATGTTGCAACAACAAAAGGCAACATGACAAGTAAAACTATGTTGTGTTTGTTGTTTTTATTTTTTCGCTCTCGCGTTGCTCTCTTCAAGGCTGTCAAGCATATCGCACGAATACACTCACATCTGCGAGAGATAAGTAAAGCCTAAACCAGTTTTCTCACCAAAAAATAAATAAAAATAAAAAAACGAAAGAAAAAAAACAGAGAACGAGCTGTAGTAAGTGGTAGTAAACCAAACGAGTTTTGTTTTATGTTTAATGAATTTAAAGCAGCCTCACACCTAACGGTTCCACCACAATTTGATGCATTTGATTCCCCGAAACATTCAATTGTTTATGCCGATCGATTAAACAGAGAATTCCAGGCAAGTATCGATGTATCAGGATCGGTTTACTTTCTCAATGTGGCAAAGTCGACGGGCCAAGCTGCGCACACATCCATCAGAAGACCACAAACGGAGTGAGAGAGAGTTATGAGCGAAATCGGAGCTATATATACAATGTACACTAAAGATAACAAAGTTTGCACTTTAATGAACCTCTAACTTTTTATGGTGTATTTTTTTTTTTTTTTGTATAAACACTAATTATAAAAGAATTATAATAAAGTGCTAAAAATGTACAGAGAATAGTCTTAAGTAGGACTATGTGTAGAGAACTTCCTAAACTTTATTTAAATCTCAAGTAAAGATTTTAAATTATTACCCAACAAATTTCTCGCTGTGTAAAAGCAAAGTCAAAACGTAATGGCAAAATGGTAAAAGCCATCCAACAACAACAACAACCATAAAACAACAAAGAAGGTGGAGATTGAACCATCAGTTACATGGCCAACAGAGAAGGAGAGACGGAGACAGAGAGAGAAAGGAAAAGGGCTAGAGAGAGAAAGAAAGAGAGCGAGGGCAGAGCAGAGAGGAGAATAAGCACAATAACATTTACTGTTATTTTCAATGCGACGCTATGGAGCTTGGGGCGAGAATCAAAATGGGCACACGTAGCGCTTGCCAGTGTATTGGTGCAGCGTATGGAGTACGGAGTGGGGATTCTGTTATAATACATTTGACCTTAGTGGTGAGAAACCCAGCAGCGCCACTTCGCTGTTACGACAGGCTGTCATAAATTACAAACTAGTAAATGGCTTAAATTACTCTAGGGGGGAGTTCCCATATTGCACAACTTTTGGGGCCAACAACAGCACACAAAAACTTTTACCCGAACACAATACACAGAGGCTGTGGTAAAACACAACCACACAAAAAATGGCCTCAACAACTTTTACATTTACAACGTAGCATGGGGAATACGTATTTCTTGTTTCTTTTTTGAGAGCGTAACATTTGCAGTGGTGAGATTGGCATTTTTACATCAAGGTGTGGTGGGGAAAGAGAAGGCGGATGGTGGAGGTGACATATGGAGGCGAGGTGAGATGTTTACATTGGCATTGCGTTTACATACAGCGAAGCCTTCCTTAAATATACAAAACATATAAAACAAAAGATCTATAAATATACAACAAATTTAAAAGAATGGATTAATCATTTAAAAAATTGTTTATTTATACTCTTTGTTTCTCATTTGGAAAATTCTCTCTGATTTTTCGTATCGAAGGAGTACTGTACATCTTTGCATTTAGCTTCTCTTTATTGAGTTGTTTTTTGTGTGGTGTGCGCAGCCATAAATAATTTCGATGCGTTTCCTTTATTTCTATTTTGCCTTTTGCTTTTGAAAATTTATTTTGATTTATAGTCGAGCAAACAAAGTGCAATGTACAAGTGTGTCTGTCTGTGTGTTTGCTCGATTTCCTGCTGTTGCCATTTAATTGCAAAGTCAAAACAGCTGTCCTCCGCCTCTCTTCACCCCCTACATACACATATACATATATACACTCTCGCAGGAGGTGGACTAATCAAAATGTCAACAATAAAAGAAAAAATTCCCCACACAACAATTGGCAGGCCAAGCGGGCAGAGAGTGAGAGAGTGGCAGAGAGAGCTTCTCTCCCACTCTCAGTCTCTCTGTTAAAGAGAGCACCACGCTGATGTACGTAGATGGATATGTACATACTCATGTACGTCAACAAGCACGCGCGGCTGCTGTGGCCAACAAATAAAAGCTGTGCATATGTATGTAGAGTTTATTTATTTTGTTTTGTCTTCATCCGCCGCAGCACCTCCCCCTTCCTCGGACCCAACGACCTCTGCTATTTTTAAGCGAATTCGTTTTGTTATCTGCCTAGCGTGAGTGAGTGCCTGTGTATGTGCGTCTGTGCTGTTGTTGTTTTTGCTGTATGTTAAAGTGTTGGCCATTAAAGCAAATAGGAAATCATATGATTCTTTCGGGGCGAACTTTATGACGACATCACTCGACATCAGCGCGTGACGTCATTATTTGCTAGCGTCCCTCTGGCTCTGCCAGCCGTGAGCCACCAAATGCGCATTTGTGTGAGTTGCATAAGCAAAAACAACAACAAAATATAAAAAATAGAAGAAATAAATGCAAGTGCTAAGTGCAAACCAATTAGCAACAATGAAAAAAATTGGCGCGTGGTTGCGATTGCAAAAAATACAAAGAAAGAAGAAGAAAAATGTAGAAAAAAAAAAAACATTATGCAAGTCTAGGGCGATAACAGAAAAGAGGGAGGCGAAAACGGCTTTAAATACAATTCTTGGGTATTTTGCATACTTATTGAGCAACTTGTCTGATCTTACACTGCGACAAAATAAGCTAAAGTTGGTAATATAATAAATTAATTATAACATTTTTAAGTTAATAAAAAGAGCAAGGTTACCGTACTTCGATTTATTTCTTAT
The DNA here is from genome assembly GCA_018874455.1 of Drosophila trapezifrons. Lineage (NCBI taxonomy): Eukaryota > Metazoa > Arthropoda > Insecta > Diptera > Drosophilidae > Drosophila > Drosophila trapezifrons. The sequence continues at coordinate 2,134 of JAEIIF010057446.1, read as the reverse complement.
AGGAAAATATTTTCCCCAATGTCCACTTTTTTTCTCTCTGTGTATTGCCCCATTTATCATGCAAAACGGACGTGAGAACGCACGGCAAATCGATGTGGCTTGTGGATTTGTGGGTATCAGAAAGTCGACTACCGAAACCACCAACTTGGTGATTTGAGAACTCTGATAAAAGGCAAGGAAAAAAATAAAATGGACAGCAGTAACCAAATTACACACACACGTACACAGGTTAATGTGCTGTTGACCTGCATTCAAAATACTGAAATTTACAACAGGAAAGAGACACGAAACGGAGACGCCGATGATGATAATGATGATGGGCAAGCATAAAAGGTAAGAGAGAATTCCAAAACAAGAACAAGAACAGCAACAACCGCAACAAACACACCGCTCGCCGCTCTTCTGACTCACATTTGCATATTAATGAGCGCGACAACAACAACTACAATAACAACAGTGATAAAGGAGGAACAGTAACGGCAGCGACAACAACATATGCTGATGAAATGCAACAAAGAGACAACATCAGCGGCTCGACCGCGCGCATTGAATTATTAAACTTTATTAAAATGTGCGCAAAAGGAGCGGTGGAAACAGAGATAGAGACAGCGACCGCCATGGGGAGAAGGAGAAAGAAAGAGAGGTAGGGGAGGGAGAGATGGAGAGCCAAGCCAAGATGGCTGCTCGAGTGGAGAGCTCAGGCTTAAGCTTCGGCTTCAAAGAATGTGGAGAGCTTCCGGTCAGTCATTCAAGCAGCTTAACCCCTAAGCCTCCTTAACCCTTTCCTCGGCCCTTAACTCAACATTAACCCATGGTCTTATTTAGTTTATTTTTGTAGACAAATTTTTAATCCTTTTTCTCTTCGACAGGGCGATCTTAACCCTTACAACGGTTTCTTATCGAAAAAGGTTTATTAGCGGTGGGTATGTTATCGATTTTCATTCATTAGGCAAAAAAAAAAAATGGGTTTCCATCCCTTCTTTGCTTTATTAAAATAAACTTATATTCCATAAATGCTGGAACCTTAAACCAGTTTTGGTATCTAAAAAGACTTCATGTGGAGAGATGTAACAGAAATTACAATTTCGATATATATAAATAACTTGGCATTTATCAATAAATAGAGATGTTCGTATCCGAATCACTTTAAGATTGTTTAAACAATCAATCAAAATGTTGTGGATGCACAACATAGATACGAGTATACACAAAGATAGAGCGTGCCAATGGAGGAATTGGTTTAAAATTAGACTTGAAGGCAAAAAAAAAAAAACAACAAAAAAGTAACGGAAAACATGGAGAGAAAAATAGGAGATACAGAGTGAAGGAGAGCGTGAGTCGGAGCCGCCCATCATTAATCAAAATAAATTACAAACTATGAACGGGCGAGAAATCATATGACGACTACATTTGAGCAGAACTCAAGGAGTGTTATTTCGCCATAATAAATGATCGCTTCAAGAGCCCAGACCAGTCCAGACAGCTTCGTCGGTCTCTTGTTTCCGGCGATTTTGTTGCGAAAAAAAAAAATATTAAAATCTGAACAACGCCCCCTCCCGAAAAATAATACGAAAATGGATAAGAAATAAACCCATGAGCTAAAATATAGAGGCTGATCCCAGACATCGGGACGGGGCAGCTTAGGATTAATGCTCCGTGCACATCATACCGAATGTGTATATATACTGCAAACAAAACCACAAGAAAAAAACGAGACAGCGCTGGGAAACACCTGTTCAAAATTACACACGGAGAAGAGCTGGGGAACTGAAAAACAAAACGCTATGCTGATGTGCGATAGGTCAAAAAACTCGGTGCGATGTGCACATGCCTGGGATTCGGATTCGGATGTGAGAGTACAAGTTCAAAAACAGAGGGTTGTTCCACCGAGCCACCTATTGATTCGTTTCGCTTGAGGACTGGGAAGACTGCAGAACAGGGATGAGGCACTGGAGGGTCAAAACTGGACAGATAGTTACAGTGTAGCTTCTGTAGGTGAAATCTATAGGTTTTTATAAGACCTCAAGCCAGGGAAAGGGAAATTAGTGAGAAAGAAGAAGATTTCTGTGAGACATATCTTAAAGATAAAATTTAATGTGTTTTTATAAAAATTAACTGGTATTTTTTATAAAAT
>JAEIIF010057432.1:0-15057 GCA_018874455.1 Drosophila trapezifrons | reverse complement strand
TGTTTTTTATTTAAAAAAATATATATAACAATTTCTAGGTTTTGACTGACACTATAATACCTACTTAACAAGTTTTCAATTGTCGAAGACCCCCCTCTCCCCTTGTAATCAAACATAATCACTTCGCTGACCCCCTCCCCCCTAAGTGATTACGTAATATATGAACAGCCCCTAACATCTTCGATCGATTTCGGACTCGGCTAGGTCCTCCAGGAGTTTCGGTTTTTAAGTGCTTGCGCTATTTTTGACAGTCGTGCCTTTTCCTGTTTTTCGCCAGGAGTATGCAGTATTTAAATGATACAATTTCTTGTTATATACTTAAATTAAACATTTGTTATTCATAGGCACACTTAATATAAGTATTTTTCGTAACGTCCATAATACTCTTTAAATTTAAACAAAAGAGAAACTTGTTGCCAGATTGGTTTTAAGCTAAAAAAATTCTAATAAGTAAGGAAACTGTGCCAAGACTTGTCCGATCGTTCCTATGGCAGCTATATGAAATATAGTTCGATATATGGTCCGATCTGACCCGTTCCGACTTATATACTAATGGGAATAGAAGGTTTCATTCAGATAGCTCTAAAACTGAGAGACTGAGAGGCATGGCTAGATCGACTCATCTGGTGATGCTGATCAAGAATATATATACTTTATGGGGTCAGAGATGCTTCCTTCACTGCGTTGCAAGCTTCTGACTAAAATTATAATACCCTTCAAAGGTATACAAATGTGCCTATGAATACACAAATAAAAAATATATTAACAAACAAATTTAATCATTTAAATGCTGCATACGCCTGGAAATAACATTTGAAGTTAACATTTGCAATTGTGAAATTAAGACCGACGGTATGTTACTAGGATAAGTATTGAAACAAATGCATAGAGTTTATTTACATTTTACTTTTATGTACAAAAGAATTACTTAACATCATTTTCTTATATTTTCTAGTGTCTAGTAACCAAAATATGACATTTGCATGAAAAATTCAGATATTATTTGTTGTATTGTATATGGTTAATATGTACATAGAATAAGCGCCTATATTAAATAAGTACTTTTCTTTCGTTAATAGAATGTAAGTGTAACTAAAATGTGTTTTCATTATTAAATAAAGGTGAAAGGGTGTATTGCAAATGTTTGATGTTACATGTACACGTCTATCTGCGGCCTGGGCTTAGCATAGGTTTCTTAACTACTTTGGCCAAACACAGTTTCGCGAAAATTTTTTATTTTTTGCACAAAGAATGACTCTAACGCTTCAGCACACTTGTAAAAGGAGGACTCTTTTGGGTTGTAGTACCGGCAGTTGTCAAAGATTTTCGTCATATCGCCTATGAATTCGGCTAGTTTTGTGTAGGCGTTTGATTCCAGTTTGTTTTCCATTTGTTTGAGATCTGAGAGTGGAAAGTGTTGTGTTAAAAAGTAAACATTAACTTAACCTTGTAATTTACCCATTGGCTCCTTAATTACTTTGTAGTAGTCAGGTGCTTCTTCCGGATCAACCGGTTCCATAAATGGCCAAGCACTTTTGTGTTGCTATGCGAGTAGACAAACGTAGAATAGAGTAAATTAGACAGAAAGCTTTGCTGAAACATCCTCCTACAACTTTTACTTGAATCCTTTATATACGGCAAACTGCCAACATGTTGGGTGTTTCTATTATTTTTTCCACGTCTGTATGTACATATATGTAAATGAAGGCATTCGGTACTATGACTACTAAATAATGAAGTCTTACAATTTTAAATAGTGAATTTGGTTTCATCGTGGTTTTGCGAACATATTTAAAGGGGTATAAACGATGTTACACACATTTTTTTATGGTCAAATTTTACAAAGGGTTGGACTTGGAGTATGTGCCACAGTGTCTCGATCTTTGAGTTTCTCGGCTGTGGACACGAGCTCGTAATCCGTGTCGGAAATCAAAAATTAAAAATGATTTGTGTTTAATATAAGTTTAAATTCTATTTGAACCTAAAAACCACGTAAGAAGTAATGACAAAAAAAAATGCAATTCAGTTTTGAACAAAAAATGTTACTTTTCAGAACAAATAATTTAATTTCTCACCCTCCTTCAAAATGAAAGCATCGTTTTCTACAAAAGCTTAGGTGGAATAGATGGTTTTTTAGGAACTTACCTGTATTTGTTTGATTAATGTTTTCAACTCCTGAATTTCATTGGCAGTAAGAGTCTTCATATTGGCAGAGTTTGCATCTGTTTTTCGCTGACATTCGGGACACACGTATTCATCTATAAACTCGGCTTCACTCTGCAAAATTCCAACGCACCGTCCATGGAACCAGTCCTGACATTTATCGCAGCATATATAAAACTGCGATTCATCGTATGGTTGACGGCAGCTGCAATAAAGCTGCTGAGTTTCTCTCGCCTTCTTGCAATCAATGCAAATAAATTCAGACAGTTTTTTCGATGCTTCTTCGGTAATACTGACGCAGTCGCCATGGAACCAATTGCTGCATAAATCGCAGCCGACATAAAACCTAAACGAATACAAATCTATGAATCTGGGGAGTGTTAAGGCTTAAATACGAATTTACATACTTTGTGTCATCATACGGAGTACGGCACACGCAATAAAGCTTCTCCCTTCGTTTTGTTAACTTCTTTGGCCGGCCGACACCATGCCTGTTGTTAAGGACATTTGGTTCTGATCTGCAATATATATGCCCATTAATATTGATCACAACAAACAAATTGTATATGGTTACATACCGTTTAAAGTCAATATCTGATTCCCTACGACGATCTGAGAAGCTTCGTTCATTCTCGCTTTGCTCGTCGGGTGATGCGATGCTTATAGGGCGTCCATGCCGCTGGACTTTATTTTGAACCTCTTCTCGAATTTCGTTTTGTAAATTACGTTCTAATAAAGAGCGTTTACGTAAGATGCTTTTCTTGAGCAGTTCCTTGTGTCGTTCCAGTTTTGATTGTTTTTCCTCTTCGAGTTCTTCAGAGTCTTCATTGGCCCTACGACTTTTTTTGAGGACACGATTAAATTGACTACAAGTAGTCATAGCATTTGGGCGTCTTAAGGGAGTCCGAATTTTCCATTCAACATTGTCATTGTTTTGTTGGCGGGACAAAATGCTGCGGCGACTTGGTGTAAGGACTTCATCGTTGGCACTTTCCCAATTATCCAAACTGTTTGCATTTTGATGTTCTTGTTGTTTCTGCATGTTAACCAGTTTTTCTTCAAGTTCTGGACTTAAATTACCTTGTCTAAGGGCATTTGAAATGGCTTTAAAATCAAAATAAATTATTAGCCACATAGAAGGGTATTTCGTTTCAGTAATACTTACACTGCTGTATGTAGCCGCTGGTGACAACAAAGCTCTCGCTCTGTTTATCCTCCACGTCCGTAGTAGGTGATGTAATTTCGGTATGGTTCGCCGGTTCGTTTTGCTCTAGGCCCTCTAATAGGGAAGAAGCACCGACAGAGGGCTTGTTAATTGTAATATTAGTGTTTTCGGTTTGTGCACATTTACTATGCTCCTGCTCATTGCCATTGCTTATGGAATTAATTCTAATAGTTGGACTGGCTTCATAAGTAGTTGTTTGCGCACTGGCGTTGTTGTCGATGTTGGTCTGCAATGAACATCGTTTAAGGTCTTCACTTTCATATTTTAGGCGATGCTGTTCGTTATTGTCTTGATCTTGAACTAGAACTAGATTTTCAATTTTTAATTTCTTTGTTTGCTGAATAAGCTTACGACTAATGTTGTTGCAGCACGGATCACTAAATAAAATGCTACCTTGGGTTACTTCATTTGAGACTGTGGGCTTAACTTGATACGGCGGACTGCAGATGACGATTATCTCATCATCGTCGCCCTCCTCTTCGTCTTCTTCCTGCATTTCATGCGACATATAATTCGAATTCGCCACATAGGCAAGTGATAAGCTGTCACCAATCTAATTGTTTCCAGAAATTTGGGATATATTCTTTATAATCGGAAAGGTTTCATTGCATATAGGTAAACGAACGTAAGCGAAGAGTTGCAAATTGCTTTTGACAGAAACACCTACCTGACTTTAATCAGAGATCAGTTGTAGTATTTACTCCAGGCAACCTTTTAATGTGTTATTATAGTTGAGTTATTGTAGTTGAGTAGTAGTAGTTGTAGGTGGCGAAGAGATTAACACGTAGTTAGGAGTTGTAGTTGTTGACACGCGACATTTAGGCATGGTAAGGCGTTTTTAAGCAGTGAAAGCATGAATTTTATTTTTAGGTATTGACAATTTGTATTACAGAGATATGATAGAAATTGAACTGGATTTAAAAATAAAATGCAAATTGTGGCAAATAGATTAAAAGGCTATGTAAATGATGGTAAGGGAATGTCGGTGAGTTTTGGTATTGTGAGGTGTATCTTTTTGTCGTGTAATTTTATATTTTGGTTGGACAAGTGTAACATTTTATTTCGATTTAGATGAGATGATTATAAAAATGGTTAAGCCTTTGTGTTCATTTCGAAGGATTTCATAAAAACTAGTTCAATCGCGACGTTAGCACATGCGTTTGTGGAAAGGTCTTCGGCCTTCTTTTAATTTGCCATTTTTATCTTTTTAGTTTTAAAGAACGAGAATTGCCTTCGATTAGTATAACTTTTAATATGTCAGCCAACTTAAACTCTGTGTGTGGTTAATCTCTGCAGCAATTTTTTATTTCGATTTATATTTTAATGGGAACAGAAATTCAATTTGGACATTTAAAAAATGCCCAATTCTTTTTTATTAATCCTGTGGTTTGCACTCAAATTCAACTGATTTCTGATTAAAATTCATGGCCTACTCAGATTTATGACTGCTCTTCTTGCACTGATTTACAAGTTTTGTTTGTTCGAAGAGTTTCCTTCATACCTATATAAGAAGCATGCGCTTTTTGTCAACACAAAGGCCAATTTGCAAATAATCATCCAACTAATTCAGAAACAAAAATTCACAAAGACTCTCACATTTGTGCGTTTAAAGGTAATGGAGTTAGGAACATCAGTTAAGATATTTACTCTGTTAGAATGTATATATTTCTGCATAGCAAACGACACACAGAAATCAAGGAGATTTTACTGCGTGTGTATGCGTGTAAATGTCATGGAATTTTTTAAAGCAAGAAAGAAAGGAATTGAGTCACGAAATATGTATGCTGTCTAATGCCAATGATATGAGCATTAAGTGTTAATTTGAATCAAAGGTTAAGTCTCACGTCAGTTAGTTGTACATTGCCTCCAAGCGTTAGCTTTGGACCGGATTTCTTTCTTGCTTTTAATTCCAGCACTGCTGTGTGGGTGTAATATTTTAAAGTGGTTTAAAAGCATGTACAGGGGGTGGATAGAAAGTATTCTAGAAAATGTAAGCCATCGTGTACATTTCTAAATAATGTCAATCAAACGGATAACTCATCTAGCAAAAGGAGGTTTTAATTTTTGTTTTTTACGTAAAGAAATAGAGCTGGTCCCCAATATTTCGGTTTGCATAATAGGTTTTATTGCAAAAAGCGCTTTACATTTTACAAGTATTTTAGGTATTACTTAGAAACCAAATGTCTCCAGACAAGAAAATTTATTCGCTGCACGTTTTCTAATACTTTTGCCTTGGCTTAAAACATTAGGTGACAGTCTAGATAATTGTTCAGTAAATTTGCTTAATGTGCTTGTACTCACTATCTAATAGTTACTTACAAATAAAATGGTATTCACATTTTTAGTCTTAATACAATCGTGTAGTTTTATTTAAATAAACAAAATAAATATGTTGTAGGTGTACGTAATTAATGGAAATAATATATTCCTAGGCATTGAGCTCCCTGCACGGAGAATTGGCTGTTGAATAATTATTGCAAAACTAAGCCGTGGTGTATTTTTAAATGAAAGTCTTCGTGGCTGTACTTGGGAAAATACAAAAGCATATCCAGTTCTTATACAGATAATCGCTTAGGAATGTATGTATACAAATTGGGAACGCAAGTATTTTAAGTAAATTTAATGAGAAGTTATATATTAAAAAACAAACAAACAAATTATAAGTACGGAACAAAACGTATAAGAAGTGCAAGTAAAGCAGCAACATGCCTCTCTGGTTTCATGAACAATTAATTATAACTTAAACATAAATATAGAACAAATAAATTGCCATTTAGGTAGAGAATCAGGAAATGCAGCCCTACAAGTCCTGATATATTCCTTACTGCTTTGCTCCGCATTAAAGTTACAACTAAAAGCTACTCACTTGTTGATGTGTAGCCGATTGGTGTACTGGGGTGAGTGGAGGCGGCTGCGATTGAACTGATGTTTCCGGCTGTACAGCCAAGTAAATTTTTGTTGGCCCTAAAACGCCGAGTTTTCCATTGGATTCTTGGGCTAAAGTAGGTAGGAACAAATGTACATTATTATTTTAATAATTTATATAATAAATCCATTTACTTACCTTTCATCAGCTGCTGCTTGACCTGTGTTTGCACTAACTGGAGTTGTTGTGCAGTGAAGTCGTTGCCTACCAGGCCTTGCAAGACAATGCGAGGGCCATGCTCAGTTTGCAGTACTTGAGCGGTGACACACTTAATAACTGTTCCAGGAGGTTGGTTTTGAAGGAGACTCTCTTCGACACTCATAGGCTGTTGCGCCTGCATTGTTTGGGACACAATGGGCTGCTGTGGAGGCAAAGAGCTTACGGTTCCATCATAGCTCGTGGTTGCCTGTTGCTGGATATGCTGTTGTTGGACAACCACTTGCTGTGGGCTCTGTGATGAGAGGACCTGGTGCTGTTTGACTGGTGAACTCTGTGGAGTTGCTTGCGCTACGGCTGTTGATGAATTATTCGTTACGATGTGAGCGTTCCCATCGCCTTGGTGCTTGACATGTGCCACGATTTGCGCCTGATTATTTCCCAATGGTTTCACTATAACCTGTTGGCCATTCACCGTGGCCACCTGCAGCTTGCCCTGTGCCAATTGCTGGGCTAGTGTCGAGTTTGGAACAAGCACTTGTTGTATTCCAGATTCATTAGACTCGGCACTGTTGATCTGTGCCTTATCTTCGGCCGGTTGTTGCGATTGTTGTTGTACAACAAGCTGTTTAACCAATTTCGGTTGAGCACTCGGCGAAGATTGAAGAACTTGGTTCGTTTGAACAACAAATTGTTGTTGTGGCTGAACGATATGCTGTTGTTGTTGCTGCTGCTGCTGCTGCTGAGTCTGAATCTGCTGCTGCACCATTTGCAGGGCTTGACTCTGCGGAACATTTCGCTGAGTAACTATAGTTTGACCGGGGCTCAAAATTATGCGTTGTCCGCCCACTACAATCTGCTGTTGCACATTGCTCGTGTTAACAATTTGCTGGATCACCTTCTGCGTTGGTTGACTTCCGACCTGGTTTAGTGCAATTTGCTGGGTTTGTTGCTGCGGTGACTGTTGAATTTGTTGCGAAAGGACTTGAGATTGTACAAGTTGCTGCTGTTGCACCGGCGATGTTCCTTGTTGTTGCCCAGACGATGTGGATATGATAACCTTTTGTCCTTGAGCATTTTGGCCAACTACAAATTTAGAACCAGACTGGACGAATACTTGTTGCAGGTTTTGGCCAGGTGCAGACGTGTTAACGACCTTTGACACAGTCTTTTGTAAGGAAGGCGATGATGTCGCTGAGGCAGATGCGGCTGCTTGTTGTTGCTGCTGCAGTAACAGTTTATTTTTGATTTGAGCAAGCGGTAAAGCGACGCGTTGCGACGAAGCCATTGATTGTGTCCCGGATGTTTTCGTGACATGTTTAACTGCGATTTGTTTGATCAGAGGTGTAACCGGCGTCGTTGCAGTTGCTGTTACTGCTGGTGATGATGGAGTCGATACAGCTTTAACTGGCATTTTGATCTTGTTTCCTATAAAAAGATATTAGTATTATTAGTAAATTAATATTTGGAAGGACACATATGCTATCTATGTTTACTTATAGCAGTTCCCGCTACGCTAGCATCAATTAACAAATTCATTAATTAAAGTGAATAGATTTACCTGGTGTCGATGCATTCGATGATGTACTTGTGGTAGTCAGTACATGTAGTTTACCATCTGGCATTTGAACAAGTTGCTGTCCAGGGTTTAATCCGCGTACACTCACTTTGCCATCTGGTCCTCTTATGATCTGTACCTTGTGTGGAGTGGGTGCAGACGGTGTAGTTTGCGTGCTAGACGTGCTAGCTACAGCAGAGGAACCAGCTGCTGCCGACGTGTTTCCTGCTGCTGTGCGAGAAACCTGTGTCACTGCCTGCTGAATAATTCGAGTTGTGCCATCGGGATTCTTCACAATGACGCGCCTGCTGCCAATGACCTGTCCTTTAACTGTAAGAATACGATTACATGTGAATAAACTGATATTTCACTGATTTAATATTATTTTTCTTTACCTGGGGTAATGGATCGAGTGACTTCGCCACTGCCGACAAGTTTTCGCTGCTGGTGGACTGCGCGTTGCAATTTCAGTTGTTGTTCCATTTTTTCCTTGACATCTTCGCTTGATTTCGGAGCCAATTGGACTCGGCCAGATCCGCCAGGAGTTTGATCGGTATTTGAAGTGCTTGGATTATTGCCACTTGCTTCCATTTGGCGGGATGCCACGGATCGGGTCACTGTCGACAGTCGTGCCTTTTCCTGTTTTTCGCCAATAAATTTGATTTCCCATAATTCCAGTTTATCCTCCTCGACCCATTCCTCGCTTATTTGTGGCTCGGTTGGTTGAGGAGATTCAGCGCGCTTTCGTTTTCGCAGCCCAGACCGTATTGATGTTACTTCTGCAGGTTGGATGGTACGCAAACAAAAGAAAATATATCATTTAGTAGAAGTATAAACAGATTTTGATTAGATTTTGGCTTATTTCCAACACATTATTGCTGAATTTAATTGTATTCGGTTCACTCACCTCTAATAGTCTTTGGCATTTCAAGTGGGATGACAACCTTTCGGCGTAAATAGCTAGTTTTTTCGCCATATCGGCCTGCATGGCGAAGTTTTAGCAATTCCAAAGTGACGATTTCAGTCTCCGTCGTAACCTGATGCTTGCCATCTGTGGACGGTGGCTTTGCAATCATGTCGTCCCAGCGTAGACAAGACCACAATATTCGTAGCTGAAGGGCTAGGCAGGACAACGTCGTGGCACTGGACGTGCGATAGGACCAGCATGTTCGAAAAAGGGGACGGGAACACTGATATTGCCAAATAGTGTTATTTTTCGCAGCGTGGTGGAAACCATTGGATGCTGATTTTCCACCTAGTCGCGCTAACTTGAGAAGCTCGAAACGAGGCAGCACCAAAAGGCTGCGCTTTTTTTTATGAGTAAGAAAAGTAGAAATTAAAGGGTATCTTGAGTACGCCGGCTTCTTAGAAATGATTGCCTTGTCCTCGGTTTTTACAGCTTGCTCATACAGTTTGGCTGCGTCATTAATGAGGTACACACGACCCCGAGGAGAATTAGGGGAATAGACGCGCTCTGTTCCGTTCTCATAATACTCTCGTTCATATTTCTTTACACACTCACGCTTTACTGGACGAGGTGTGATCGGAAACCTACGGTTCTGCTTGTTAAGCGGTATATCCTTATCCAGCGTTTGATCCAACACATCCTTAGTCCCGATATAAGCCTTTTTGGACTTCTGGTTGCGCTTTCGGCGCCATCCCGGAGTCATATCAACATCTTCAGCGTTACCAGCAGCACACGCAGAGGTTAACCCAGCTACTATGGAATCTTCTGTACTCTCAATTTCTACATTGCTGCATACGTCCATACTCTCGATGTAGTCCATTTTGTCCGAGTCTTGAGTGTTCGAGTCAGGAGTAGTATTGCTACCGCTACTTGGATTATCTTCGTTCTTAATTTTTATGTTGGCAGAATCGGGTTCGGTCAACAAGAATTCGGTCAAATACTTATCTGTGCAAAGAACAGCATGCGACCGCGCCTGTTCCCAGTCGTGAAGTAGATCCAGCGGCGCTTCTGACTCGGGTGATTTGCCGTCCTCCGATTCTTCTGAAGCAAGCTGGGTTGACTCCCTCTTTCCCTCTGTGAGCTTCTGCTCGAGAATGGAGGGTTTCTTAACAGCTCCCAGTATTGCCGCCACTGTCTCCTTCGATCCATTCCCCGCAGTGTGAGCCTTCCGAAGCAATAGCAAAAGTTCCTTTTTTGCCCGCGCTTTTTGGAGACACAACGGCGAGTAGCAAGTATTTTGAGTTATTTGAGATACAGCATTTGAATTTGTGTTACATTCCTTTGTGTAGCAGCGGAAAGTCTTAGCGAATCGATTTAGTTGACTAAACTGTAGGCGAACCGTCTGAATTTGTTTAGCAAGTGAGTTTACCAGCTCAAGGTTAACGTTGGCAGGACCACCCTTTGCAGCGACTTCAGTGAGGCGAAGTAGGCGTTTCTCCAGATAGGTTTGCTTACTGTTGGCCGCAACATGTGGATTCAAAGTTACCAGTGGCTTCAGATCAGTGTCAACTTTATTAGCTATTTGCTCCTCGATCTCCGCCAATTTCATACGGCGCTCCAATAGATCATCTAGCCGACATTTTCGAACCACTTTAGGGTAGTAAATGCGGCCTGGAGCACTAAGGGCCTTGCTCACGTCTATATGCCCCTTGACTTTTTCTTTAACGTCCTCAATTACTTTTACATTTGTATATTGCTCTGGTAAATAGTGGCACACCTGGCCATCTACATTGCTTGACTCACACTGTTGCATAAAACGCTGTGTTCGTGGATCGACCAATATAATTTCATTGACGGCCTTTTCTTCGCCCATGGTGTAATGTACGTACACTCTGTTGTGCACCATTGGTTGAGCTCGTCTGGCACGAACACCACAGCGCCGGCTGCCTGAGAGCCAGAGCCAGCCCCACTGTCCATGCACACGGTATTCTTCACCTTTTTGTTTCCAGACTTGGTGCTTGAGACCCAGGGAATACTTGATGTAGTTGAAAGCCAAACGGTTTCGTTCTTCCTCGTCATCGCGCTCTCGTTTCTCCCGCTTCTCCAGCTTCTTTCGCTCCTCTCGTTCGCCACTGGTTATGCGCTGTAGAGTTGCATGTCCCAGTTGTTCGTGCCATACATTGGCGAAAACAACGCTCTTCAGGGATGATTGAAACAGCAGTAGAACTGCCGCAAAGTCCGTTGCGCGCCGGGCGTTCATCACAGCAGCATTCCAAACCTTCTTGTTAACCACCCAGTTGGGATTTAAGAAAGGGGCTGCTATATTCGATTCAAAGTTTATCAGAGTTTGCCTAAGCGTGGTGATCATGTTCTCGGTCGATCCCATGGTAATGCCAATCCATTTAAAATCGGAAGCCGTCGTGAGCGAAAACTTGTGAGACAGATGACGGCGTTTGTCCCGTTCCTCGTTCCGTTGCGGCTTGTTTAATGCAATCGGATTTGTAGAATACTGGTTGATATAATTTTTGAATCCCTGCTCCATTCCCAGCTTGAAATAAAGCGTGCCGTTATTCAACTGATTCGACTTCTGTCGCGTGACCATTTTGCTTTCTTCCTGTTTTTTTGTACCCTCTACCGATGGGCTTTCAGAGTCGGCGTCACCCTCCTCAGCTACCACGCCCATTGCCTCTTTTTCAATTAGTTCATTAGTAGCCTCTTGTTCAATCTCAATGAGACTCCGCTTGGTGTGCTTGTGCTCATTAGTTAGCGTCTCAGTCAGTTTCATTTGGCGCTCGATTTCGCCCCTGCGCTCCATCAGCTGGGCGTGCAGGCGAGTTTCCAGTTCATCGGCGTCCAGACGGTTGATCAGCATTTTCAACTTACTCGTTGTACTGTAGTACCAGCAGCTGCTGTCCGCTTGGTCTTCGATGAAAATACGGCGAGCAATAAACCAATATCTGCGCCCATGACGATCAACACCCAGACTGTCGTGCCGGATCAAAACCCCCTGTTTTTCCTGGGGAAGCACGCAGTCGATTACACCACTGACCTTGTGGGATCGACAGAGTCCGCACTGCCAGTCCTCAGTAGGTACATCATTCATTGGTGGGTCCACACATTCCAAGTGATAGACGGCCGGGCAGGTTTCGCAACATAACAAATCACCAAGGCGATGGCATACGCGACAGTGGTCATCGTAATGAATCGGCCCCTCCTGGAGCATTACGTCGCGTATGGAATTTGCGGTTAAAAATTGGTCTGCTAAAAACTGAAGCACTTCGAGACGGTTGTCAATGGCCGTGTAAGGGTATTCTGTTCTACTCAAAATGTGATACACATTCCGATCAAATGTCCTGTCACTTTCCACGTAGCTGCGCAACACCTCCGGCCACGTTATGCTGTCAATCAGATACAGACTGATGTTAACAGTATCCTTTTGATCCAATGGCCCGAAATGTGTGCCCTGTGCGTCCTCTTCCCGTAGGATTGCCTTCAGCAGCATTATGTGTATGTCCGTCAAGAGAGCACTCTGCTCGTCACACGCCAGGGCTGCGGCAAAGTCTTCGAATCGGAATGGCGATAGACGCACCAAATGGCGAAAACGTCGTAGTACTTCATATATACTAAGGGCGCGTAAAACGTGGGCATTAGCTATGGACAGATCCTCGGAAGAATCGGGTAATTCCAGCGCTGCGTATTGTCGCCCCTCTTGCAGCCACACGGGCTCCGGGCTGGGCGGACGTGGAGGCCGGCCAGCTCCGTTTTGATTAAAACTGCACACGGAGAATTCGGATTCGCTTTCATTTGCTGCATCCAGGCTTTCGTCATCGCTGGGGGTGAGTAGCATGTCATCCTCATTTTCCGACTTGTCTTCTTCGGAATCTCCAAAATCCGACCCGTAGTGATATTCAGACTCGTACCCTATAAAAAATGTCATATACAGTTATTAGAATAGGTTTTTATTTAACATTTACCTCTCAAGCGACTGCTTGAAATATAGCCTGACATTTTGTAACACCAATTTTCTCGTATTTAGACATTTGGCATTAGACTGATGACAGCTCTATTTGTCATTCTGACTTCGGAAAGCCGAAGTTTGTATACCCTTTGATGTTCCCAATGACAGCCAATCGTTTCTATGAGAGCTATGGGACACAGTATACTGATTTTAAATAAAAACAAGAAAGGAAGCTGACTTCGATAAACCCTTGCAGTTTGCAATTGGATCGTTTAAAATCGATCCATTGCGGTCAAATTAAAAAAATAAAGTTATGGAAATTTTACATTTTACATGTAACATTTTACATTTTTATATAAATTTAACGATCGATCCTATTGCAGCTATATGATATAGTTGACTGATCTCAATTAAATTAAAACCGCAATTCGAAAATCGTAACAGACAGCTATATCTCGAATATTACAGAAGTATTTTGAAAAACTGCAAGGCTATATTTTTTTTTCTATAAATTGCCCGAAAGTTCATATGGCAGCTTTATGATTTAGAGGTCAGATTTCGACAGACAGACGGACATGTCTAGATCGACTCGGCTGGTGATGCTGATCAAGACTATATATATATTATATGGGGTCGGAGATGCTTCCTTCACTGCGTTGTAAATATCATGGAAAAATTATAATACCCTTTGCAAGGGTATAACAACAAAAATCTGTTAATTTGGCCCGACTGTTCCAATTGCTGCTATATGATATAGTGGTCTGAACTGGCCCGTTCCGACTTATATACTAATGGGAACAGAAATAAGACTATCTGCAGAGTCTCATTCAGATGACTTTAAGACTGAAAGACTAGCTTATGTTTAGGCGGACAGACGGACATGGCTAGATCGACTCGGCGTTGATGCTGATTAAGAATATATATACTTTATAGGGTAGGAAATTACACTTCTGACTAAAATGGTAGTAGGGTATTAATATGTTAATCTAACATTACTGGAGGTAATTAATAATAATAACTAGTTACCAGGCTATCAATTTAATTCCCTTATACATTTTAAGCATACAGAGTTACGAGAACATAGTTTATTAACTCTAAACAAGTGAACTGGAACTTCGAACAGGCCAAAGCTGCGCCAGGAAGAAGTTTATTTAAACCTTTTCTGTCTTCATCCAAACTCAAAACGTAAGAAACAACAAAAACAACAATTACCTTTCCTGCCGGCGTAACTGCTAGTATTGGGTTGCACAGTCGACTTGCGTCCGCGTCCCCTCTTGGCTGCGCTCCCTCGACTGCTGCGGTTGTGATTGTTGTGGCTGCTCCGGCTGCCCTCGTCGCTCTGGGGGGAAATGCCCCTGGACGCTGACGGAGTGCTGTGCTGCGACTTTCCTTCGCTAAGATATTTCGGCTTCTTGAGCAATTGGTAACTGAATCGTCCTGACGCCCGCTCGTTCGGCGTCTTTGGCGGCCGACCACGTTTACGGCTACCGCGGCCGCTCATTTCGTCTGTGTTTCCTCTGCTAAGGCTGTTAATTGCGATTAAGCTTCCTGTTCCTTACGCGTGGGTGCGGTTTTATTCAGATACGGTTCCGTTTTATCGTTGCGGAGCTGCACATTAGATCTGGAAAAGGAATTAAACTGTTTAGTCTAAATTGTTTCTGCTTGCGGGCCGCTTCTCTCACTGGCACCAGCCATTTACGGACACATTCAAACACACATTTACTTGGTGGCACATACAGGGAAAAAATCGATCACATCCACAATGGCTAATTGCTGGCTTTTCACTTTTCAGGAACCCCAGAGAATTTCTACATTTTTCGTAAAGCAAAAACCCGCCAAAAAAAGGCCCGTTCTATTAAGGATGATAGTTCCGCTTTAATATATTAAAAGTACGCTGAATTTGTACAGTACAGAATTGCCTGTATGTATGTGTGCGAGCAAATGAAGCCAACGCACATTGGCCGCCATTTAAAGAACTGTGAAAATTTTCCCGTATGCGAAAATGCTCAGTTTTCTGTCAAAAACAACACAATTCACCACTGCACACATTACCCTGCATATTGAGAAACAATTGCCGAATTTTTAACACACAATATTAAGTATTTTTAACTATCTTCCAAATGCGAGCCTTTTACCTAACATTTACCAAGATACATTTTGTTTT
>JAEIIF010057413.1:0-20824 GCA_018874455.1 Drosophila trapezifrons | reverse complement strand
ATGTGTTAAGCATGCCGCCAGCGTTCGCTCTGAGCCAGGATCAAACTCTCAGGTTCATCATGCCACCAAAGCAGCACAATAAACTAAGGACCCTTCTCAATAAATTAACTAACCAAAGGCCAGCTAATTCGAAACATCTGTCAAAACGCATATCAAAAGATATACCAACAAAACGTCCAAAAGGTTCCTAAAAACCCATCAATTCCCCCAACCTAAGCCAAAACTTAAGTCAGAAAGACACGCCGTCAGCATATCCCTCTCTATCATATTCTCTTGTCAAAGACCAAAAGAGCCGAATAACCTAGCAGATCTTCCTAAACCCGCCAAGACTACTCCGTCTCGGTGAAGCAGCTTCTACACCCCACCATAATATAACGTCAATCCCTAAAATCAGAAAAAATGTAACCACCTGAAAATAAACAATATCCTTACAAACACCCGATTCCGTTATCCGAATCAGATCAACTGAAATCTCGCCCACAATCTTGAAACCAACGCGTAAACTCAGGAATACCCTCTTCCAATGTGGTTTGCGGGGTCCATCCTGTTAGCTGTTGAATAGCCGTAATATCGGCCCATGTCTTTTCCACATCAGATTCAGGACGCGGCAGATAACGGATTGCAGCTTTACGCTCCAAAGTCTGCTCCAACAGCTCCACCAAATACTTCACCGGTTCTGGATGATGGTTCCCTATATTAAGCACACGAGGTTCTGCTGCTGGGGGTGCTTGCTCGTAGACTGCCAGCACTGCGGCAACCACATCATCAATATATGTAAAATCCCGTGCCAAAGATGCTCCCTCATAAAGGGTAACATCCCGCCCCTCCGTAATCGCACGGGCAAAACTGTAATAAGCCATGTCCGGCCGCCCCCACGGACCATACACCGTAAAAAACCGCAGGCCTGTTTGAGGGATATTATACAGATGGCTATAGGCGGATGATGCCAGTTCAGCCGCGCGCTTTGTAACGGCGTAAAAAGATCCCGGATGATCTACAGGATCTGTTTCTGAAAACGGTAATTTACGATTACGCCCATATACAGAAGACGACGAAGCATACACAAAGTGCTTTAGGGCTGGCAGTTCACGCGCAAATTCCAGCATCGCTACATGGCCGCGCACATTGGAATCTGCAAAGATATAAGGGTCTTTCAACGAGTAGCGCACACCTGCTTGCGCTGCAAAATGAAAGATACCCTCTATATTGGGGGCTTTCTTTTGTAGCTCTTGCAAATTTTCTGGCTGATCCAGATCGCAGTAATAAAAAGAAAACTGTGGATGCGCCTCAAGCAGAGCAAGGCGCGCCTGCTTGAGTTGGGGATTATAATAACCGTTCAGATTATCAACCCCGATCACCTGCTCGCCACGCGCCAAAAGAGCCTGCGTGACATGGAAGCCGACAAACCCAGCGGCTCCAGTTACCAAAAGTGTCAAAATGTATTGCCCCACGCCGCAGGGCAACTTTTTGGCCCCACCCATGATTACTGCAGAATCTCAGCCGCAAAAGCGGCTGCTAATTAAAGCTTTTTACCTAAAGATGGTGATTCCACCTTATCGCCTACAGTAATGCCAAACTTGGCAGTTACCCCCCCTGCCAGCTCAAGCGTAGCAGCTACCGGGCCATGACTGCTGATTCGTGCCAAGCTGCGTGGCACTGCATTTTCTGTAATGGCCTGAATACGATGATCCGCATCTATAAAAACAATATCCAGCGGAATCAGCGTATTTTCCATCCACATGTCACTCTGCTGTGGTGTTTTCCACACAAAAAGCATGCCAGAGTTTTCTGGCAGATGTTGGCGGAACATTTCCCCTACCTGCTGCTCACGCGGAGTTTTTGCCAACTCAACTGAAAAAACATGCCGCCCACTGGGGGAAACTATAGCCAATTCTTCCCGCTGTAATTCAGCCTGAGCGTGTGTTGGCTCTCCCGTTTCTTCTGCATAAGCAGGTAAGAGAGAACCCGCGGCACCGCCGATCATGCAGGCTGCCATCAGCCCCAACAGTTTTTTTGTCAGCACCTTATCTGTTCTCCTCGGTCCCATCATCTTTGCAGAAATGGATTACTGGCACGTTCTGCCCCTAATGTCGTCAACCCGCCATGCCCAGGCACGATAACAATATCATCCCCTAAAGGAAGTAGTTTTTCCTTTATGCCTTGAATAAGCTGTTGGCTATTACCGTATGCAAAATCGGTTCTACCTATTGTTCCTCTAAAAAGAACATCTCCCCCAAAAGCAAAACGGGCCTTTTCATCCACAAATACAACATGCCCGGGCGTATGCCCCGGAGCATGCACAACACGAAATGTACATCCTAGATAGTTCAGACTTTCACCATCTTGGGTGAAACGGTCAACATCTGCATTTTCTAAATCTGAAAGCCCAAAATGCCGAGCTTGCTCTACAATGGATTGGAGCAAAAATTGATCATGAATATTCGGCCCAATGACATCTGGCCGCGTTACCTGCGTATTTTCCAACCCACGACACAAAGCCGCCACCCCTCCGGCATGATCTAGATGACCATGCGTGAGCAGAATGGCTTCTACTTCCAGTATATTTTTTTTTAAGAAATCCAGCAGGACATTCGCGTCTCCACCAGCATCTACAATAACGGCTTTACGTGTTTTTTCATTCCACAGAACAGAGCAATTCTGCCGAAATGGCGTAACCGGCACGATACGCAACTGCATATCCGGGTAATTGACGTGCATGCCTTATTCCTCTTGTTCTCTATAAATTATCTAAAGAATGTTTTTATGAGTTTTACACAAAAAAAAGCTGCCAGAACCAGTGTCTGGCAGCTTTTTATACAGCAAAAATGCTCTGCTTATTGAGGCAGCACCCAGCCTGTTTCTGGAATATCAAAGTGCTTACGCAATTCATGCGCAGGCACGTTGGTTAGATCCTTGGTGAAGGTTTTGATAATCTTTGCCGTTGCAGGCTTGCTCAGATGCGTCTTGATTTCATGAATAATTGGTGCCGGAGCAGCCACCACAAACCCATCAACCTTGCCGCCATGCGCAATCATGCTGTTCATGCGGTCTGCCACAACGCGGGCAAAAGCATCTTTCGCATCATCCGCCGGGGTAGAGCCAGAAGGCATTTTACCCGGAGTACCTTCATGGCCACGCGTGTCAAAATCCTGCACATCGCGCATTTCGCCTTCTGCATCATGCAAAAAACGCACTTTGCCACCATCTGCAACAACATAAACTACCAGGCCATCTCTTGCTTCCGTCATGGAATACATCCTTTTCAAATCACTCTATCAGCCTGCCAGCATGCCTTATTATGCGACATTTAACCACCAGCGCTGCTGCGCTGCTGATGTGCAGTCTGCGTGCTGAGTGATATAGGATTGAGGCATGACAATTCCACCCTTCTTTTCCCAACTTGTTACTCCTCTGGATCATGCCCTGCTCTGGGCCCGTCAGGGCCAAGCCGTTGCCATTGCAACCGTAACAGGCACATGGGGGAGTTCCCCCCGCCCCCCAGGCAGCAATATGGTTATGAGCAAAAATGGCCTTATGGAAGGTTCCGTAAGTGGCGGCTGTGTGGAAACAGATGTTATGCTCCACGCACAAGAAATTATGGAAGGGCAAGCACCAACCGTTCTTTCCTATGGTGTTAGCAGTGCCAAGGCGTGGGAAGTCGGGTTGGCCTGCGGAGGCACACTGGATGTTATGGTAGAAGCCGTTCAAAGCCCTGCCTGCCCAACCGGAACATGGCCGCTACACCTGCTAGAGCAGATATGCGATCTTCAAGCGGCTCGAAAAGCCGCAGTGTTGGTGCGCAGCTTGGATGGCAAGCAGCACATTCTTGCGCAGGAACACCAAAAAAGCACTTTCGAAGAGCTTCCACCATTCGTGAAGGAAGTTGCCTTCGACCATCTGCAAGAAGGGCGCTGCGCAGCAATAGAAGAAGCTCTTGGGCAAAAATGGTTTGTGCAACCCATTATTCCGCCACCTCGGCTTCTTATAGTGGGCGCTGTGCATATTGCGCAGTATCTTGCTCGCTTGGCGCAGATAACCGGCTTTTCTCCCATCGTCATAGACCCGCGCGAAGCACTGGCGACAGCAGACCGCTTTCCGGGGCTGGAAAGTGGAAGCACCCTTATTACAGAATGGCCGGATGAAGCTCTGGAAACCTTAGGGGTTGATAGCATGACTGCCATCGTAACCCTAACACATGATGCCAAACTAGATGACCCAACACTTGAAGCAGCCCTGAAAAGCCCAGCTTTTTATATTGGTGCTTTGGGGTCTCGCAAAACACAGGCGAGTCGGTTGCAACGCTTGCAAACTCTTGGCTTTACCGAGCAGGATCTCAAACGCATACGCGGCCCAGTTGGCTTAGCTATTGGTGCAGTAGGGGCTGAGGAAATTGCTCTTTCTATTATGGCGGAAATAGTTGCCACCCGCCGCCATGCCCCCTTGTCAGACATTCGCGGGTGGTAAAACCTGCGTTTCTGCCAGGAACATGGGCCTGCGTGCTATGCGCAGGTCGTTCTGCCCGTACTGCCCCAGCCCACAAATTATTGGCTCCGGACGCTACCGGGCAACCTATGCTGGTTCAGACACTCAAAAATATTCTCAACAGCAAAGCTGAAACTATTCTGGCCCTTCTACCGCCAGACCAGCCAGAGCTTGAAACCATTGTGCAAGCGCATTTCTCCCACTCCTTGAAAGCAGACAGGCTACAGCTACAAACTGTTTTGAATGCGCGCTTGGGCCTTTCCGCTTCTCTGCATGCAGGTGTTCAGGCTGCTCAAGCAGGAAATGCAC
This sequence comes from Drosophila trapezifrons, assembly GCA_018874455.1. Lineage (NCBI taxonomy): Eukaryota > Metazoa > Arthropoda > Insecta > Diptera > Drosophilidae > Drosophila > Drosophila trapezifrons. Next base: position 16,033 of record JAEIIF010057413.1, on the reverse strand, counting down.
AAAGCCTTCTTATATGTCTGGGCGACATGCCTCTGGTTTCCACAACGCTGTTGAACACACTGTTGGAGAACCAGAATCAATATGCTCCTGCCGCCACCGCACCGTTACGAGACGGCAAGGCTGGAAATCCTGTTGTCTGGAATCCATCACAATTCAGTAAATTGCTCCAGGTTACGGGAGATCAGGGCGGCCGGGCTGTTTTACGCAGTCTGGGCGCTGATATACGCCTCATTCCAGCCAATTCTACCGAATTGGTCGATTTTGATACGCCAGAACGGCTGAAAATATATCAGCAGATGGCTTTTCCTAGCAGTTGACCAGACGGACACACCCTCCGACAATTCACAACAGACCGTAAGTTTTCACTGAACGGTCGTTTTATCTGTTTTTCAACAAGGTCTCACCATGAGCAAAATTCTACGCACTAACCCCAACCCCATTCTTTCTGCTGCGGTTGAATATCACGGCTTTATTTTCACGCAGGGTGTTGTTGCCCGCAATCTGGATCAGGATGTTGAAGGCCAGACACGTGATGTGCTGGAACAGATTGACACACTGCTAGAGCAGCACGGCACAGATAACACCCGCATTCTGCAAGCTCAGATCTGGGTGAAAGACATTAATGACCGTGACAAGCTGAATAAAATCTGGAGCGCTTGGCTGCCAGAAAATATGGCCCCTGCCCGCGCTTGTGTTCAGGCTGTGATGGCTGACCCACGTATCCTTGTGGAAATCATGGTCACCACCACAAAATAAGCCCTTAATATTGACCAGTTGGTGATGTGAGAAAACGTGGCATTCATGCAACATTCCTCCGAATCATCACCAACTGGCGCGTGTTCCCTATTCTCTTAAACAAAGGCTGGAATGAAACGGAATCAGGCGAATTTATGACGTAACGTAGGATAAAAATCCTATTTTTCCTTTTTGATACCCATCAATGAAGCAAAGAGTAACTTTAACGATTTTGGTGCGCAATGAACGCTTGCCTGATCTGCATGGATGTTTAATACCTGAACCCGAACATTGCAGTACCCCAACTCACGGCAAATGCGATCAGGAAAGGTAAGCACAATGCGGCACGGACGGTCCGGAATTTTCAAACTGAAGCTGGCCGTTTTGTCTTTTCTGTCCGTTTCTGCCTTTACTGCTTCTGCATCTGCCCGCACCCATCATGCCGCCGCTCACCATAGCGGTGTGCATAAAATTGTATTTTCTGCGTCCGGCCATGTGGCAGGCCGATACGCAGGTGGCCGCTGGCACCCATCTGCGGGGCGTTATCGTTCCGGGTATTATGGTGGGCACGTTATTCAGTGCGTTGCTTATGCCAAATCTGCATCTGAAGTGGTGCTGCATGGCAATGCGCGTGATTGGTGGCATAACGCAAGTGGCGTTTATGACCGTGGCCATGCACCAGAAGCAGGTAGTGTGCTGAACTTCCGTGCAACACGCCGCATGCCTTTGGGCCATGTTGCTGTTGTGCGCAATGTTGTAGATAACCGCACCATTATGATTGATCAGTCACACTGGGCACAGGCAGGCATCAGCCGCAACGTAGCCGTGATTGACGTTTCTCCAAACAATGATTGGTCTGCCGTTCGTGTAGCCCTTAACAATCATTCTGGTGGTTTCGGGTCCATCTATCCAACTTACGGCTTTATTTATGCACGCCACCCTGGTGCAGAACGGAACATGCAGCAGGAAGTTATGACAGCATGGGCCAAAAAAGGCACCACCACGCAGCTGGCACAGGCTCCGGCAACACCTCGCCAGATCTCTGCTGGTCAGGAAGATCCGAATATTGCCTTTGATGATAACAACTGAAACCAACCTTTAGTTTCTTTGCAGAATCTTCTTTTCAACGCTCGGCTTTGTCGGGCGTTTTTTATTGCTTTTTCCATAACAAGAAACTCTTACGCAGAGCATAAAAAAAAGGGGAGCAACCTCTTCTGGTTGCCCCCTTTCTTAGTAACCATCAGAAACGATGAGCTTATTCCATCCATTCAGCAATATCTGGACAAGAGCAAACTAGGTTTCTATCACCATATACGTTGTCAATTCGGCCTACAGGTGGCCAATATTTGGTAGAAAGCTGCACATTACCGGGGAAACACGCTTCCTGCCGTGTATAAGGATGCGTCCATTCCGTTGCAGTTAGTGCAAGACCTGTATGAGGGGCATGACGCAACACTGCATCTTCTGCCGTAACCTTACCACTTTCAACTGCACGCACTTCCTCACGTATAGCCAGCATGGCATCGCAAAAACGATCCAGCTCCGCTTTTCCTTCAGATTCGGTTGGCTCGATCATGAATGTGCCGGCCACCGGAAAGCTAACTGTTGGCGCGTGAAAACCGTAATCCACCAAACGCTTGGACATATCATCCACAGTAACGCCTGTTGTATTCTTGATCGGTCGTAAATCCAGAATACATTCATGCGCAACGCGCCCGTGTGCCCCTTCGTAAAGCACAGGGTACGCATCTTTCAGGCGGCTCACAATATAATTGGCGTTCAGAATAGCCACCTGCGTAGCCCGTTTTAGGCCTTCATCTCCCATTAAGCGAATATAAGCCCATGAGATCGGCAGAATAGAAGCTGATCCAAAAGGAGCAGCGCTTACAGCCATAACAACATCTACATCTGCCGGGTTTCCGGGCAGATAAGGTGCCAAATGTGCCCGCACACCAATTGGCCCCATACCCGGGCCACCGCCACCATGTGGAATGCAGAAAGTTTTATGCAGGTTAAAGTGGCTAACATCCCCACCGTAGTCTGCCGGGCGTGCAAGCCCAACCTGAGCATTCATGTTGGCGCCATCCACATATACCTGCCCACCGGCTGAGTGCACCAGATCACAGATTTCACGCATGTTTTCTTCAAACACGCCATGAGTAGAAGGATAAGTGATCATCACTGCGGCCAGATCATTCGCATGCGCCTTTATTTTCTCACGCATGTCTTCCAGATCAATGTTGCCGCCTGCATCACACTTTACCACCACAACCTTCATGCCCGCCATTTGGGCAGAAGCTGGGTTGGTACCATGCGCAGAAGCCGGAATTAAACAAACTGTCCGATGCCCTTCCCCACGCCCCTGATGATACGCACGAATAACAAGCAAACCTGCATATTCCCCCTGCGCGCCAGAATTAGGTTGGAAAGAAACAGCATCATAACCGCTGATAGCACACAGCCACTTTTCCAGATCCTGCAAAAGAACCTGATACCCTTTTGCCTGATCTGCCGGTGCAAACGGATGAATGTCACAAAAACCAGACCACGTAATGGGCAGCATTTCCACCGTGGCGTTCAGCTTCATGGTACAAGAACCCAGCGGAATCATTGTCCGATCCAACGCCAGATCCTTGTCTGACAAGCGCCGCAGGTAACGCAGCATATCCGTTTCTGAACTACAGGAGCGGAACACAGGCTGCGCCATAAAGCCAGACTGGCGGCGCACACCATCAGGCAATGCTGTGGAAGCCGCCACAAGCGCCTGCGCCATTTTTTCTACACGCCCGTGTTCAGCGCAAAAAACAGACCATACAGCGTAAACAGTTTCCGGCGTGCTGGTTTCATCCAGACTGATGCCAATACGGCCATTCCCTGCATTACGCAGATTCATGCCAGCAAAACGCGCACGTTCCAGAAGGTCAACAGCACCTTCGCCTACATTCACCGTCAGCGTGTCAAAAAATGCGGTTGTTTCAACAGTTACGCCCAATGCGCGCAAACCAGCGGCCAGTGTCGCAGCCAGATCATGAATGCGCTGTGCAATTGCCTTCAGACCTTCTGGGCCATGATAAACGGCATACATGCCCGCAATAACAGCCAGCAACACCTGCGCCGTGCAGATATTGGATGTCGCTTTTTCACGCCGGATATGCTGTTCACGCGTTTGCAGGGCGAGACGATAGGCCGGGCGCCCAGCACTATCGACCGATACCCCAACCAAACGCCCCGGCATGCTCCGTTTATAGGCATCCCGCACAGCCATATAAGCTGCATGCGGCCCACCATACCCCATGGGAATACCAAAGCGCTGGGTAGAACCAATAGCAATATCCGCCCCCAGTTCACCGGGAGAAGCCAGCAACGTTAAAGCCAGCGGATCTGCCGCCATAACAGCAATACCCCCCGCGGCATGCAGGCTTTCTATCTGCTTTTGCGGGTTTGCAATCTGGCCGGATGTGCCGGGATATTGGAAAATGGCTCCAAATACGTTTTGGGCATCCAAATCTGTTTCAGGCTGCCCAATCTGGAGCGTAATGCCCATAGGCTCTGCACGGGTTTTCAACACAGCGATTGTCTGCGGGAGACATTCTGCATCTACAAAAAAGACAGTAGACTTAGAGGTTGCAACCCGGCGAGCCAACGCCATGGCTTCTGCCGCTGCTGTTGCTTCATCTAGCAGAGAAGAGTTGGCGATATCCAACCCTGTCAGCTCTGTAATCATGGTTTGGAAGTTCAACAGGGCTTCCAGACGCCCTTGGCTGATTTCTGGCTGATACGGCGTGTAAGCTGTGTACCAAGCCGGATTTTCCAGAATATTCCGCTGGATAACAGCGGGCAGTACCGTACCGTAATACCCTTGCCCAATCAGGGATGTCATAACCTGATTTTGTCCGGCCAGTTCACGCAGGCGTGCAAGAACCTGTGTTTCCGTCCATCCAGCACCAAGCCCCAAAGGCTGTGTGGCACGAATGGAAGCAGGAAGTGTCTGATCTATCAGATCATCCAAGGAGGCCGCACCAACAACACGCAGCATTTCGGCCTGATCTGCCACAGTCGGGCCAATGTGGCGCGTAGCAAACGCCTCACCTTCAGCTTTTAAGGCAGCAAAAGCGGGAAGAGCTTCAATATTCTGTTGGGAACGCGCATCCGAACCGGGAGCAAGGGAGAACATGCAGAAATTTTTCCTGAACAAGGCCTGTTTGGAACAGGCCATTTTTTCCAATCAGGCAGAAATCAGCCTACAAAAGCTGCATATGCTGCGGCATCCATCAGCCCAGAAAGCTGATCTGGATTAGCAACGCGAAATTTGACAATCCAACCTTCGCCTTCAGGGTCAGAGCTTACCCGTGCTGGATCATCAGCCAGTGCTGCATTGCTTTCCAAAACCTCACCATCAACTGGCGCGTAAATATCGGAAGCTGCCTTAACGGATTCCACAACTGCGATGGATTCCCCAGCTTTGACTTCCGTGCCCGATGGGCGGGCTTCAATAAACACCAGTTCACCCAGTTCATCAGCCGCATGGCGAGTGATGCCCACGGTTGCTGTTGCACCCTCAACGCGCAGCCATTCGTGTTCTTTTGTGAAATACAGGGTCATTTCTCAATTTCTCCAGTTAAGCGTAAATTAATGTATCAACGGCCTAGCGTTTGAAATGCGCTGGCACAAAAGGCAGTGCACTCACGACGGAAGGTACAGAACGCCCCCGCAATTCAGCAAAAATGGTGTGCCCTATTTGGGTATCATTGCTTGCCACATAGCCCATCGCCACCGGGCCACCTACTGTGGGGCCAAATGCACCAGACGTTACCTTGCCGATATGCGTGGCAAATTCTGCGTCTGCATATAAAGGTGCATCATGGCGCACAGGCGCACGCCCCTCCGGCCGCAATCCAACGCGGCGGCGGCTTACTCCATTTTCAAGCTGGCCAAGAATAATATCGGCACCCGGAAAACCACCTGCACGCGCGCCACCATTGCGGCGAGACTTCTGGATAGACCATTCAAGCGCGGCCTCAACCGGAGTGGTGGTTGTATCAATATCCGCCCCATACAAGCACAGCCCGGCTTCAAGCCGCAGGCTATCTCGGGCACCTAAGCCAATCAGTTTGACGTTTGGCTGTTCTAGCAGTTTACGGGCAACCCGATCTGCATCCTTGGCGGAAACAGAAATTTCAAACCCATCTTCTCCCGTATAGCCGGAACGGGAAATAACACAGCGGGCACCGTCTACATCCAGCGTACGCACATCCATGAACATCATCTTGCGCACATCTTCAGCAAACGCTGCCAAAACTTGTTCAGCTTCCGGCCCCTGCAAGGCAAGCAATGCGCGATCTTCCTGCGGCTCTACAACGCATTCTGCCACCAGTGCAGATTGCAGAAGCTCAAGATCAGCCTCCTTACATGCGGCGTTAACAACCAGCAGCAGACCATCTTCCAGACGCGCCACCATCAGATCATCCAGAATACCGCCTTCGGCATTGGTAAACTGGGTATAACGCTGGCGGCCATGTTTAAGGGCAGCAATATCTGCTGGCACCAGTTTTTCCAGCGCCAGCGCCGCATTATCTACATCCCCCGAACGCGGGCGCAGCAGCACTTGCCCCATATGGGAAACATCAAACAGACCAACATGCTCACGCACATGCCGATGCTCGGCCATAATGCCATCTGCATACTGCAAAGGCATGGCATAACCCGCAAACGGCACCATTTTGCCGCCGGATTCTTCATGCAATGAATAGAGGGGAGTATGAAGGAGAGTATCGGTGCCCATGCACGCCGCCTTGCCAAAAAGGCCGGAACCCACTGCAATCTGACAGACACATCAGCACAACACGAGGCTCCGGATTACATAATCCGCTGCCCCTTCTGTGCTTTTGCCTGAGATCGCTATCCCGTCGGCGGGTGCGATTGCACCTCTCTCCAGAAGTTTTAAAACGCAGGGTCCTTCTGCCTGAGAGTTTCCGGGGCGGTTGCTCCTTCGGCGCTGGCTAAGCCAGTCTCTCCCTCTGCGTTAAGGAACCGTGACATCATTTCGCTTTCAAGTCAATCACGGCCCCTATTATGCGTATTACCCCGCAGCTTTAGGCAAATGCTTGGCAATATAAGGCGGTAGATTAAACGAACCTACGTGGATTTCAGGCGTCCAGTACTGGGTTTTTTCCAAAATACCAGCTTCCTGAGCACGGGCACGCACCTGCTCTACATCCTGCGCTTGCAGGTTGCGACCTTTGCTGGCGATCCCCAGTGTCATAAACCCACCTACATAAGTTGGCACAGCAGCCACATAGGCAGACACATGCGGAAAAAATTTTGCACGCCGCACACTGGTTTCATGCAGTTCATCCGCCTGCATAAACGGCACACCGCACTGGTTTACAATCAGCCCTTCGGCGGTAAGGATACGTGCGCAATGTTCGTAAAATGAATCTGTAAACAGCACTTCGCCCACACCTATCGGGTCTGTGCTATCAACAATAATCACGTCAAACGAGGCATTATCTGCGCGGGCAACGTAATCTATTCCATCCCCCACAATCACTTCTGCCCGCGGATTATTCCACGCATCACCGGCAATAGATGGCAGATGCTGTTTTGAAAGCTCTATAACAGCACCATCAATTTCCACCATCACAGCTTTTTCGATGCCGGGATGTTCCAGAACGCGGCGCAGTACCCCGCCATCCCCTGCGCCAATAATCAGCACTTTTTTCGGGTTGGGGTGAGTAAACAGAGGAACATGCGTAAGCATTTCCTGATAAACAAATTCATCCTTTTCGGTAATCTGCACTACGCCATCCAGCATGAGCACACGACCGTGGGATTCACTTTCAAAAACAACAATATCCTGAAACGGGCTTCGCGTGCGGGCCAGTTCCTTTACCACACGGAAGTGCTGCCCCCAGTTATCATATAGGGTTTCTTCAATCCATGTTTCAGCCATACCAGCCTTATCTTCCCAAATACGTCATGAGCTGCACTGATACAGCCCTTTTACAGAACTGTAGCAGCACGACGATCAAACAGAGTTTTACAACTTTAAGAAAAACAGCCTTTAGGCAACCACGCGGCCACGGCGTTCTTCATCCACCTCAAGCCGTTTGGCCTGAAAGAGACGCTGCATAACAGGGATGGACAGGTGCGGATCACACGCACCACACATAAAGATGTCCACCGCAGCAAAGTTGCGTTCTGGCCATGTGTGAATGGAAATATGGCTTTCAGCCAGCACCACCACGCCAGAAACACCCCCATTGGGTGAAAAATGATGGAAATGACTGTGCAGGATTGTGGCCCCAGCAGCACGCGCTGCTTCGCACAGTGTTGTGTCGATCTTTTCTGGATCATCCAGATTTGTGGCACCCCACATATCGACAAGCAGGTGAGTACCTGCAAACTTCTCGCCATTCTTTTCGACGAAGTAATCTTTACGCTCTTCGTCAGCAGACGAGACCGGAACAGAAAATGCCTGGTTATTGCTCGGGTGTTCCGAGACCATCCCCAGTTGAGCAAGTGCGTTCATAGACGTACCCCCAAACCAGTAGACAGCCTGTTGGGCAAAAATTGCCCCCTTGGGCCAAGAGCGCGCTTGGTAAGACCCCTGCGCCTGCGTTGCAAGCATTATTTACGTGTTTCATAAATTTTTCAGAAACACGCCACCCCAAAATACAGAATAATCAACGCTCTGTAGAATAATGCACAGTTTGTTTCACAAGCATGTCAAGCTGACGATCGCGCTCTTTTCCCAGCGTTCGCCCTGCTAACCAAGCCTTTAAACGCTGCAAGGTATCTGCATCATGTGCGGCGGCAGAATCGGTGGCAAGCTGCATGGCAAGGTCTTGCTGCGGTTCTGTTAAAAGCCCTGTTTCTGGTAAAGCACGGCTAGCCAAGCGGCCCACCACGCGCACAGCATCTGCCCATTGCTTGCCTTGCTCATACAATTGCCCGCGCAATTCTAAACCAGTGTCGGATTCATCATCCGCCAGTAAGGCCAATGCCCCAGCCCTATCCCCCTTGGTAAGCGCAAGATGCGCTTCATCATAATGGCGGCGGGCAGCCATATCCTCCGGCAAGCCGGGAACAGTGCTTTGTTCCAATGCTTCCATGGCGGCATTCACATTTCCCGCCTTGAAAGCTGCCTGAACAATCTGCTCCTGTATTTCTGCGCGTGCTACCGGATCAGCCGTCAACACAACGGCTTGTTTGAACGCCATAACAGCAGCCTCGGCTTGCCCTATCTGCAATAGAAGCGTTCCGTAACCTCTTAACAGTTTTGCCTTAGATGTATTCTCTTCCAGTAAAGACAATTGGGTCTGCAAAATATGCACCCGTTGCTCTGCGGATAACGCCCCATCCTCTCCGCTTACAGCTTTACCAGATGGTAAGGTATTAAACACAAGCACATACAAAGCCTGCCGTCGCACAGCCTCCAACCTGTCATATGGCGTTTGTGCAGAGGCAGAAAGCCCGCCCAGCACAGCTAAAGCCTGTCGTGCCCGACCACATTGCACAAGTGCTGTAGATAATAACAAACTGGTATATGCCCGAGCAGTAGGCACAAGCTTTCCAACACCTTCTTTTCCATCAAGAAGGTGTTGAAAGCTCTCGGCAGCCATGGCCGCAGCAATCTGATCATGCTGCAACAGAAAATTCACCAGATCTGCACGCGCATAAGCGGCTTTTTCTGGATCTGCCGCAGCCGTTAGATTTTCCAGCGTAACCCGTGCGGTTTCTACATTCCCTTCACGATCCTGCATGCGCGCTCGCGCAAGATCATAAACGCCATCACTGGGTAAAGGCTCCAAAATCAGAGCTGTTTCATCCGCACCATAACGCGCGATATAATTTGTAACTTGTGGAAGAAGCAGATCACGCAGCGGTTGTGGATAGCGCAGAATCTGTTCGTAATGACGCGCAAGTAAAACAGAAGCATCTTTGCTGTTTGCGCCACTCATCATCAGATACAATGCGTGCCATATTTCCAGTTCTGGGGGGGCTCCATCCATCTGCGTCAGAACGGATGCCGCAGCATCCACATCATGGCTTAATAACGCTGCGCAGGCCCGCAGAAAGAGCACTCCCGTTGGGGGGCCTCCCGGTTCAGATCGCTGAGGCATATTTTTTACAAGACGCCACGCATCTGCTGGATACCCAGCCACAAAAGCAGCGCGCGCAGCAGCAACCTGCGCAGGCCATCGTAAAGAAGGTGGTGCTTTTTCGGCGTCAACCTTCGCGCTAAGCCAGTTCTTTTGTAAAATGACAACTGGTGCAGCATGCAGTCCCAGCCAGAACCAGTCTAACCCACCTTCGGGTGGCACTGTCTCTGCTGTTCCCTGCCCTACAGGCAAAGCATCCAGCCCTAAAGCAGAGAGGAATACGCCTTTATCTGCAACAACATCTAATCTGATTTGCGATGAATCCGCAGCCACTACAATACCTTGGGCAGAATCTCGCACACCATACCCTATGGCCCGGTAAGAAGAGCGATATCCCGTTTCCATGACAGACGGCGTTATCAGCAAACGTACGCCAGTTGTCGGATCTGGAAACGAGATAACGTGCCCAGACTGTTTTTGTGGAAACAGAACGGCTTCTGGCATCATAACCGCAGGCGGTGCAGCCCTTACGCTACCTGTATCGCCTTTTGGAAGCTGTTCCAGCAACCAGCCATCCAGCTTTTTATGTAACGCAATATGTGGATGAGACGGCACATGAACGCGCAAAACCGTGGCGTATTCCAGCACCGTTACATCCGTATCTGCAAATATGCCTTGCCCTGTAAAATTATGAACTAACGAAGTCACGGGACGGTCTGCCACGATCAGCAAATCAGACCCAGACCAGAAAGCCGCAAGAGCAACCTCTGCTCCTATAGGCAAAAAAAGAGATGCCCCTTGCTGGCCATCCAGAGATTCCTCCTGCACTGCTGAAACGGGAAGCGCATGCAGGCCATCTTCACCTGCTACAGCCGGCAACCTGGGCAGCAACAAATAGGCGAAAAGCATTCCGCACATATATCTGCCCATTACGGATTTACCTGTTGCCACATCTTCTCCAACCTCAAACGTGCTGCAACGCTGCTTTTGGCAGCATACGACCTGCATGACAAAGGAGCCACGGTCTGTGCTAGAAAAAACTCACCATTTCCATCATGCCGGGGCACTATAAATGCTCGATCGCATCACCAGTATGCAGATTTTTGTCAAAGTTGTAGCTGCGGGCAGCTTTACAGGGGCAGCACGCCTTATGGCGCTTTCCCCAACAATGGTAACCAAACATGTGACAGCACTGGAAGCCCGGTTAGGAGTTTCTCTCTTTCAACGTAGCACGCGGCATCTTTCCTTAACCGAAGCAGGACGCCTGTTTTTGGAAAGCTGCCAAAAAATTCTGGCTGATGTAGAACACATGGAGCAAACTGTAAGCGAGCAGTACCGTGAACCACGTGGGCAATTACGCCTTAACGCTCCGGTTTCCTTCGCTATTCGGTATGTCGCGCCTTATCTGCCTGAATTTAGCAGAAGATATCCGCAGGTTCAGGTAGAGCTTGGCTTGAATGACAGACCCGTTGATTTGGTTGAGGAAGGGTGGGATCTTACGCTGCGTATCCGCAACCTAACAGTCAGTACGCTGCGTGCACGTAAATTGGCTGCTGTGCGTATGATTATCTGTGCCTCTCCTGCTTATTTAGAAAAGGCTGGCACACCCACGCATGTAAATGAATTGCAGCAGCACAATTGTCTTGGATACACCCTTAGCGGAAACAATAGCGCATCCCGTTGGCATTTTGGAGAAAGCGGAGAAAAAACCGTTTCTGTTTCCGGCCTACTTTCCGCCAATAATGGAGATGCTTTGCGAGAAGCCGCAGTAGCTGGCGCAGGCATTGCTTACCTGCCGCTTTTTGTTGTGAGCCAAGAACTGCAACAAGGCCAACTTATTGCTTTATCATTGGATTATCCCACCACACCGGGGCCAGACTTACACGCCGTGTATGCACCCGGCACAAGTATTCCCTTAAAAGTCCGCGCCATGATTGATTATCTTGCGCAGTGCTATGGCCCGATTCCACCATGGGAAAAAGCGGCATAACCCAAGGGTTATAGGCACTAAAACTGTCTTTTATATTTTGGAAGATTTTAAAATGGTGAGCCGGGAGGGAATAAACATATAACGAAATATCAATGGGTTATACTTTATAACCTGTAATTTATGCTCACCTAATATCAATGAGTTAGCGTGTTTTTTTATAACCTAATTTCTCATATTAGCAGCCAGTTGAAGTTCCGCATTTTTCGGTGTTCCCCAATAGTTCAGCCCTCGTTATAACACCTGCAAGCCAAGAGCCTGTCCGCTACCTATGGCGGCTCTTGGTTAAAAAATGCGCATTCCTAAATTTTCCTATTGCATTTAAAGTTAAAATGTCCGATATTCGGACATGAAGCGGCACGGGCCGCGGGAAACGGTAAGGGCCGAAAAATGAAATACTCTGTTGAAAAAATGATTGCTCTTGGTGGCGCCGAGTGGATTCGCGATGAAATGCATCGGATCTATTTCAATGCTGACGTAACTGCTGAGCTGATTGGGTTTGAATATTGCCTGCGTAAAGGCCGTGTTTCCAGCGCTAAACTGAACGGCGAAAAAATCAGCAACGCACGCGGTCAGGAAATCCTGGTTGCACTGGATTTTGGGAAAATCTGGTTTGATGTTGCAACTGGCGAATTCCACTCCAAAAATATTCCTGACACGCTCTCCAATGAAGTTATGGCTGCTATCAAAGTAGCCACGGAAATCACAGAGGATGCCCCGGCCCTGAATGAGGTTGAAATGAGCGTTTCTGCAAAAATTGTTTCTGCAATCAATGCCCAGACAGCTACAGTTGCTGAAATTGCGCACAGCCTGTGGCTCAAGCCTGATGGCCGCGCAGATAACAAACGCATCCGTGCTGCACAGCGGGCCGGTGAGTTTTCCGACGATCTGGATTTGATTGCATCCAGCGATGCAACGGCAGAAAAATACGATTCCGCATGCGCCAATGCTCTGGCTCAAATCGCCTGCTCAATTTCCCCCGAAACCAACGAGAATGATGCGCTAAAACGAATTCTCGATTTTTACGGGCAGAACAATGATGCGCCACGATTCGGCTGGCGGAATATTGTTAAAACGTCAAATGAAATCAATGACCGGCAGCGTAACAGCAGTGAGTTTTGGCAGGCATTCCTAAATAATTCCGGGTGGTTTCAGGCCGCAACAGCGGGGGAATAATGGAAAACGATAAATTTTGCGAGCTGGCCAGGCTAATATTTGGGGAATATTGGGTTCCCCAAACAGCCAAAGAATTAGGCTTTGCTTCACCCCGGAATATGCAGCGCATTGCAGCCGGAACACAAAAAGTTAGACCTAATACAGCTCTAAATCTTATAGAGTTAGCAAAAAAACGTCTAAATGAAATACAGATTGCAATAGAAAAAGCAGAAGAAGAGTATGGAAACCATTGAATTAAAGTTATGGAGCAGAAAAAAACCAAAAATATATTACCCATCACGCAGAATGGCAGCCATGGGCTACGGCAGGAATGGGTCTCACTGGAAATCAACACCAGTAAAAATTGAGATAGATTTTTCGCTGCTTGGACAACCTGAGCGCGATATTTTGCGCGGGATGACAACCGCAGGATCTCCGCACGCGGTAGAATTGCTCCCTATTAGGAAACGACTAAAATTGGCACGCTATGATGAGGCGGCAGCCTCTATTCCGCTGCACCGCTGGTTACGCCAACAGGTTGACCAGTGGCGCACTATGGGTGCAACACAATACAGAGTTCTGCGCCCATTTTTTTCAGGCCCAGAACCATTTAGAGATTTGGGTGATGGATGGGAGCAATGATTACCTGTTGACATTCATGTTTTACGAATGAATATTTTAATTTCCCCGCGTTAGCAGGGATGAACCGTCTTATGTTCCATAGGCAACCTAAGAAAGTTCTCAGTTCCCGGCGTCAGCCGGGATATACCTCTATGATGTTTCGATCAAAACCGTTCAGCAGCCGCGCAGAGGTTGATGAATACCTCTCTAGCGAGGATATTGAATGCCTGATATGCGGACGTAGGTTTTTAATCCTATCTGGAAAACATTTAAAATCTCACGGAGTTACCTCGGCAGAATACCGGCAAATGTTCTGCATTCCGGCTGGTCGCGGATTATCAGGAACCGTTTACAAAGCGCAGCGGTCTGAAATAGCTCGCAATCTACACGCAACCGGCAGAATAAAATCTGATCCGGTTGCGGCATCCGCTGCCGCTCGCCATTCTGGCCGTGGCCATCGCGTGCCGTGGGATATTGCGGAGCAATCTAGTAGAGCGGCAAAAATAGATCATCCACAAATCCCGCCCGGAGGCAAACGTGCAGATGGGCGGGACGCTGACAATGCGCGTGAATATCAGAGAAAACGCAGGAAACGTTAACTTATCCTCTAATTTTCCACCAAAAATCAGATCGCACCACCAGCAATCGCCAGCCCACAGCCAGGGCGATAGTGGCGAGGAAAACTCCCCCGCCACCAACAATCATGCCGCATTCAAAATCTGGCGTCATGCGGACTGGATAGCCGCGTTATCGGCCTGACATTTGGCAAAGATGGCCTGAATATCCGCCACAGTTGGTCCAGTCTTGCTCTTGGACTGCTCAATGGCTTCTTTCACCGTCTCGTAAACTTCCGGCCCGTATTTTTCGGCCAGACCAGCTACGGTACCAACTACACCAAGGATGGCGCTGATTTCTGTTGCGTTCATGTTATTTGCTCCCGCCAAGGGCCGCGCAGGCATCCGGCGTGGTGCCGGTTTTCAGGCCTGCCCAGCAGGTTTCGAATGAAAGAAAATCGGTCTGGAGTGCGTTCACGCCGGTCTGGGTGATACTGTTGCCGTGCTCAATAGAGGTTTCCAGAGACGCGATTTCATTAAACACGGTCTGGCTTGCCCGCTTGGCAAGATCCTTTTGCGTGTCCGTTAGGGTGATGCCCGGCACGTTGCCTTTAATGGCATCGGGAATCGGCTGCGCCAGAACGTGATAGGAACTGTCCACATCGTAAACAGTCTGGCTCAACTTGGCTTGTGGCGTTGCGCCACAGGCAGCCAGTAGGGGTAGCAGCCCCAGAGCAAGGAATGCTTTTTTCATTGGATTGTCTTTCTTGTATAAAGATGAGCAGGCGAACGTTTAGTTCGCCTTTGGTTCCGATGGCGTGGCCGCAGCCTTTGTGCGCATCAGGATGGCTGCATTGGCGGCTTGGCCCCAGTTGGCAGCAAAAAAGTTAAGCGCCCGGTAAACTGGCCATAACTTGGAACCGGCAGGCGGTGCAGGGATCTGCGTTGCCACAAACCCCAGAATAGCTGCGGCGCTCAGGCCAATTTCCACCCAATGGGCATATGGCTGAGGCAGTTGCGTAAGCGCCAGAACCAATGTGCTGACAATGCCACCCGCTTTTGCCGTTTGCGCAAGGGTTGTTTTGGCTGTTGATGTGTCAGCCATGGCCAGCACCACGCAGGCTCACGGGCAGTGTGTTGATGATATCCACGCGCTCGATGACGATATTTTCTTCATTCAGCCGAAAACCGCTTTGCCGCAGGCGTTGGGCAAAACGGTCAAACAGCAGATCTGCCAGGCAATCTAGTTCATGCCGGGACAGAGGATCTCGCTCGCTCATGCGTTCTCCTTCACGCGGTCTAATTCCGCCGCGTTGAGTTGATCTGTGGAAGTAGGGGAGGGTGCAGGTGCTACTGGCTGCGAATCGCAGGGATTAACCCCGCTCCAGAGCAACCATTCCGCATGGCGCCGTGCCGTAAGGCCGGGCACCGTAATCAGCTGGCCGTTGCGGTGCATGTGGTTCCACAGCAGGAGCTGATCACTGGCTGCGATATCGTGGCCCGCGTTCAGATCTTTCAGCAGTGTGGAACCTGCCAGTGCCGTTGTGCCCAGATTGTACTGGAAATCCAGCAGGGCACCTTCACGGTTTGGCGAAAGCTGCGTGCGCACCAACTGGCGCAGCTTTACCCGCAGGCCTGCCAGCGTGAAAACCAACAGGGTTTCGGCCTGCTGCTGCGTAATGGGCGCAGTTTTGGCAGTTACGGCGGCCCCGTTGGCCAGGGCACGATTGCCATAACCAATAGACCAGTAACCCGCCGGGCAAACGTAAGGATGCAGGCGCAGGCCTTCGAACTTGCGGCACAGGCATGCCGCCAGTTGGATGGAATCATTCATCTGTTTTTCCGGATACAAAAAAGGCCGCACAATGGCGGCCGGA